>JAJLUQ010000063.1:0-85357 GCA_030564385.1 Blastobotrys robertii | reverse complement strand
TGCTTTGATATTGGCCCTCATTGAGAACAACTACGAGAAGACCAACGACCGCATCAAAATTCCCGCGGTCTTGCGTCGGTGGATGGATGACAGAGAGTTCATTGAACTGCCACAGAACTGAATGTAAATATAAATGTAAATACTGTACATAGCATTGATGACGTTGCCGCTAAAGCCTTAGAGCTCAGCCCGACAACGTGCTGGACCGTGCTGGGAAGTGCGCCGCACAACGCGTTCGCTTAATCAGGCTTATTCAGGCCTGATTTTAGCTTGGTTTAAACAAGAGCTTGAGGCAGTGGACCTAAAGTGGGCATCGCTACAGACATAATCGATTGCATTACTCCTGGTAGCATAGTCTAGCATTCTTAGTCGTTTTAGAGTATTCTGTTGCATTAAAAGCACATACAAAACAAACCCTCTAGCTCGAATCAATCTATTCCCTATCTGACCACTTGGCATCCACTCGCTAGTATTACATTCTAATTACTGGCCTGTCACTTGATAATCGTGCTGATACCAAGTCACGTGACCGAGAGATAGCAAGCGCAGTGGGACATCAAGATTCCTCCATCACCTTTAGTCCATTGATTTGAGGGCGAATCGACGTGTTGTTGTGAAGGAGAGATTGAGGTTATTATTGAAGAGGAGAGAGTTGAGTGATAAACAATTGTCTTTGGCATTCTCATGGTGGTGACGCCAAGGTGAGTACGACACATTATACGCCCAAGCGAACGATCTAACATAGAAACTGAGATGCAAATTAAAAAGACGGCGAATATCATAAAGCGTCTAGCTGATGTGGTGAGTACAAGATATCTTACTTGATTGCTAACAAGCACCCGCAATTAAAAACGCTGGTGGCAGAGCTGGAAGCATGTGGTGACGCCGAGCTGATCTCCAGACTGAATGAGTTTTCTATTCGCTGGGATAGACCGCGTGGCGATCTGTGTGCCTGGATCCCTCTATTGAACCGATTTGACACGGTCCTAGAGAAGACAGTTGAGAAGTACAAGTTGGAGGCGGAGTTTCCCGTGCCTGCAGCCATAGATGAGGCGGATGAGCAGCTACTGGTGGCCATTTTGGATTTCTCCTCTTTTCTACTAGAGAAATGTTCTAACCGCGGTATCTACTGCAGTGTAAAGCATGTATCGCATCTGTTGAGCTGCACTTCGCAGCCTGTGATGGTTTCGGCCCTCAAGGTTTGTCTCAAGGTGGCCCAGCGGTTTGCTCAGAGCAGATCCGGAAGATCCAGCGTCACAACAATTGAGCCTGATAAGATTTTCAAACTGGCTA
This sequence comes from Blastobotrys robertii, assembly GCA_030564385.1. Classification (NCBI taxonomy): domain Eukaryota; kingdom Fungi; phylum Ascomycota; class Dipodascomycetes; order Dipodascales; family Trichomonascaceae; genus Blastobotrys; species Blastobotrys robertii. The sequence continues at coordinate 84,064 of JAJLUQ010000063.1, read as the reverse complement.
CGATGGTTCCCTCGCTGTTTAGCGCCAGTCCCGAGAAGGCCGTTGATATCACCCTGTCCCAGTTTGCTAGTCCTACATTCAAGTGGGAAGAGGAATTTGGCGCCTTCAGCCTACAATACTATCTGCGTGGAGTCAAAGTTAATGCCCATCTCCAGACGCCTACGCGATCAATGAAAGACAAGGAGGAACTGCACGAGGGTCTCAACACCATTCACATTTCAGCTAAGGAGGTGCGCGAAACGTCAGAGCATATCTTGCTCAAGAAAATATACGATGTGGTTCCGCGTGAATACTGGTTCACGGTTCAGCAAAAGCTTCGAATCGCCCGTGCCTGTGATAACACGCCAGAAGGGTTTGCTCGACGACAGGACTTGTGCAAGGTCCAGTGCATGGCAGTGGCATTTGCTGCTTGTACATTTGGTGATAGCGCCATTGACGCCAAGATCTTCAGCAAAGTGCCAAATCTCTTCCGACAAATCGCTGACCTGATTGCGCCAGAAAACGCCTCTGTTCCCAGCAGCATCCGTGTTTATGCCCTGGAGAGTTTTGACTACTACTGTAGCCACGACCGGCTCCCTGACGTACTTGCGGCTCTGTCAGCCAATGTTAGCCACGGAATTCTCATGTCAGTCATCCGAAAGACTATCAGGGATATGAAGGAAGGCGCAGTGATCGACGAAGATTTCACTGTTGCGCTGTTTTCTCTTGTTCTGCAGCTGGTCACACAACAGAGCTCAGGATCCATGCTGGTAACTGCTGGTTTGGTTCCACTGCTCATTGAAATGATCTCTATCGACAGCGTCTACGCCAGATCCCTTGCCGGCGCGGTGGAGTGTCTCGACCACGTGGTACTCGACATCCCATCTACATTCACTTCATTTGTTCAAGAGAAGGGCATCGACAGTCTCGTTGACGTCATCCGAAAACAGGTTGACCTTTACACACGGCCGGACGTCTTGCAGACTCCGCCGACGTATTGTGTTGTCGACTACACACTTTCGTACCATCGCATCCAGTTCATTCGGGGTTCTTTGGGCTTCATCTGCAACATTTTGGCCCACACGAGATCATCTGAGCGTGTTCACAACTTGGTAGACTCACCGCTGATGCAGGTGTCCAAGGACATCATAAAGCACGCCAAAATTCTCGGTAGCAGGTCGGTGTCTTTGGTCTTCCAGTACCTGTCCAATATGCTGGAAACCGAGCCTTCGTCCTTCTCCATCATGACGGAGTGCAAAGTTGTTGACAAGGCCTTGGAGAGTCTGCCTTCTCTATTAGAGCACTCAGACCTGTACTTTGTGCCATTCTCCAAATTTGTCAGCGCAATGTGCCACAACGAGGCGGGACTCAAACTTGTGCAGGAGAAGGAGATACTCCCGATGTATTTTGGCTGGTTGGCCAAGACAGTCACAAAGAATGACAGCCTGAAAAGCCTGGGCACCACCTTTGACAATCTCACGTCTGACCATGCTGACCTGAGGCCAGTCATGATCAGGGAGGTCATCAAGCTTCTCAAGGTGTTTTCGGATTCGCTTTCGGGCAACACCAACGACATTCGGTTCTACTGTGAGTCTGAGCCTGTCAGCTTCCTTTCAGAGAAGGAAATCGAGAAGGCCAGCACTATCATTTCGCCTGTCAGCAACATGTGCCATTTCCTGGATGGTTTCCTCAAGAACCATTTAACGCGAGTCGAGTTCATCAAGCAGCGTGGTGTCTCTGAGCTTCTGCGTTTGTTCGTCTTGCCCAGCTTGCCATACGAATTTGCATACAGCCAGATTTCATACACCCTAAGTTATATTCTACGGTCCCTTTTTGACCTCGACATTGATACGGACTACCTTCAATTGGAGGTCCTCACCGTCATCCAACGGACTGTTCGGGACGTTGAGGCTGTCATGGTTGGCCAACAACCTACTGCCACACAACTGACCGCCGCCCTGTCTACTCTAAGTAGACTCAACAGTCTTCTCTACGCATTTTATCAAATGGTCTTCGTCAATGCCGGCTCAGGGTACCGAATTATGCATATTCTGGACAAGCTAGTCCGAGACTTCGTGCCTTGGGGAGCCAACGAGGAAGATAGTTTAATCTTCAAGCTTGGTAATATCCAGCGATGGTGTATCTGGCAGGACGCTATGACTGTGTCCGGTCTGTCAGAGAACAAGCAGCTGCCAGCTAATTTTATCGAAGCCAGTAAACCTCTGCAGGTGGAGATCACGCCTCGAAGCTACAGGACTTTGTACGATTCGGACGATTTCAAAAAAATCCGAGAGACTGAGGTCAAGTTGATTGAGGAGGTCAAGGAGGCTGAAGATGTCATGACGGAGTACTATCAAGTCAGAGTGAAACGATTTCTGCTCAATGCCAGCAGCAGTCTCATTTCCAAAGTATTTTCCGAGTTTGCCGGAGTCTCAACTAGCGACCGAGCTCTTTCATCGCGCAAGAAGAATGGTCTGCGAATGGCCGATCTCATTGCGGCGGCCATGACAGACCATCTGTATGCGCCATACGTCAGTGACGTCTCCTCTGAGGATCAGCGTTATGCCAAGTATCTGACGACGCTAAACACACTGTCTTGCATTCAAAGCACCATGTTCAAGTCCATGGGTAACGCCGGAACGGTGTACTTTGGCGTTTTCGTGTTCTTCAAGCAGCGAGGTGGTCTACAACGACTTTGCGACCTGCTGGGCATGGTTTGGTCGCTGGCGCCTGAGGATGGTGCCGAACTGGAATCGTCAGTCCTGGTCAAGATGCAGCGAAACGCCTTGGTTCTACTCACTTACCTGGTTTCATACAAGTCCACTCTTGAAAACTCCCGTTCTCTCTCGAACCTTTCCTCGCCTGAAGCTGACAGGATGCAGCGTGACTACTTCAACCCAAACCAGTTCTTTGTCGAGGCCAAGATCATTGTTCTGCACGGTCTATTGCCCCTCTGGCGTGATGATACGCTTCATTCCAAGGAGACGTCCGTGATTGGCCTGTTCGGAGAGATAATCACACGTTTGCTGGTGTCCACAGGAGAAGACGGCAACATGAACAACACATCCAAACGTTATCTGCCCCGAGAGCTTTCATGGCTGTATGTGTGTCCCTCAGAAGACAAGATCAAGGCTCTTGTAGACGTTGGATTTACGGAGTCTGCTGTGCGAAGCGCACTCGTCAAGACTGCGGATAACTTTGATGAAGCTTTGGAGAGCCTTCAAAAATCAGAGGCCGATGTGATGGTTACGGACCCTGTCGAGCCATCAGCGGAAATTCCTGTGGGGATGGCTCCGGTGTCTAACGGTGAGAAGCTAGTCACAGTTGACGACTTGAAGCTGCTCAAGGACGAGACCCGAAGTTCGTTGGTAGCTCGTGCGCTACAGCTGAGTACGATGCATCCAGACAATGTGCACATCTTCGCCTCCATGGTAAACAAGGCTTATACACACACTATCCCTGGTGGCAATACGCGATCTGACAAGTACAAGGAACAACTGGCGAAGCTGCATAAGGAGGTCGTTCAGGCCATTGTGGATAAACTAACTGCGCTGGATGCCAACGACGAGAAAAACGACAAAGCCATTGGTGGCACCGCTCATTTCCTAGGTTTGATCATTCAGGACAATGTGGTTTTCCAGAACTCTCTTCCGGGCCTGGTTGATGCCACGCCGACTGTGATGAAGCTACTCCAGGTTTCCAACGTTACATCGAAGGAGTGGTACCCCATGTTGTTGATCATTGTTGAGCGGCTTGTAGCCAACTTTGATGTGCCTCAGCCCGAAGTTCGTCAGTTTGAGAGCAGTTTGCCTGAACTATTTAACTCTATCCTGCCTTTGCCCGACGCCGCCAGCATTACCGAGATCTTCAACCTATTGTCTCAACCGGGAGAGTTGCAGTCTGATAGCGTCGCATTGAGCGTTGCTCGAATATTGGTTCTGTTTTCCAAAGACCACGCTAAAGCAATGACACTGCTGCACAACGGCCGGCTGCTGAACTTGGTTAGCGCCCTCAAGAAGTTTACGGGCTCGTCCAACTACGAAAAGATCGAAACCGCCGTCATGCTCATTCTGCGTCACACTGTAGAGACGCCAGAAATGGTGCGTGAGATCATGGCGCTTGAGATCAAGCAATGGTTTACTACCAGCCGTACCCCAGATGCACTGACGTTTGTCAAGTCTAATTATCACTTGGTGAACCGGTCGCGAGACATTTTCATCGAGGTTGTCAGCGACTTGTGCACGTTCCACGATAGTGCTCTGAGCAACAACTACATTTGCCTGAAAGAATATACGGAAAGGAAACGAAAGAAGCAGTTTTCCCAGCAAAAGAGCCAAATTGCGTTGGCTGCCTTCGAGGGCGACGGCGACGTTGAAGACGATGCCGAGCCTAACGCTGAGGGCGAGAACGAGGGTGAGGGCAAGGTCGATGGCAATGGCGACGGCGACGGTGATGGCGGTGATGTGTCCATGGCCGAAGCTAGTCCAATATCCAAGGAGCCCAGCTTGTTGAAGGTTCCAGAGACTCCTGCTAAACTCCCCAAGGTGGAGCCTGGAGTTATTCAGCTACTTCTCCAGGAGCTGTTTGCTCTAAAGAGAGAAGACGTGTTCCTCTACGGTGAACGGACAGAGAAGGTGTTGGAGGAGGTTGAGAACAAGAAAGAGAAGCTTGAGTTCAAGCCTAGCGAGCGACAGCCGTTTGTGTACTGCACGAGCCTGCTGCGTGCTCTTGCCGAGCTTGTGGGCTCATACAGCAAGTGTAAGCTGGAGTTTATAAACTACTCGCGAAAGCCTCAAAACACTCCACTCAACAAGCCACGATCCTATGCGCTCAATTACTTCATCCACGAGCTGCTTCCGGTTGGTACGCTCCGAGACTCCACGAGCTTAGTCTACAAGGAATGGTGCAGTATCTCCAACATTGCGTCCACTGTGCTTGTGAATCTCATGGCTACACCGAATTCCAAAGGAAAGAACTCAGAGGAGCAGAACGATCCTACGCTGACTTTTGTGCGTAAGTTTGCTCTCGATGCATTCACCAAGGCGCTGAAGGAGCTGGCGCATTCCCACGAGAGCGTCGATGCTCGGTACAGCATGCTGCATAGCCTTTCCCAACTATGCCAGTACTTTTTATCCACGCGAAATTCGCTATCCAGCACAGTCGAACGTAAGGGAGACGCTGCTGCGATGGCCAAGATTATGTACGACAAGAAGTTCGCGGCTACGTTCACAGCAATCCTGGCAGAACTTGACTTGAACTATCCGTACTCCAAGAAGGTGGTCAAGGTAATTCTGCGGTTCCTCAACAAGCTGGCCCGAGTTGCGCTAGAGATTCCCGAAGAACTGCAGGATGCAGGTGACGAGGAGGAGCTTCTCACTGACAGTTCGGACGGAGAGTATCGGGAAAACACGCCTGACTTGTTCAGAAACTCGACGCTTGGCATGTTTGAGGTCAACGAGGACATGTACGACGAGGATGAAGAGATGAACGACCCGGAGATGGACGAGATGGACTATGACGAGGGCGAGTACGATGAGCCACTCAGTGATGTTGAAGAAGGCGAAGACTCTCGATATCTTGGCGAGGAGCAATATCTGGACTTTGATGATGGTCATGAGGAGGAGAGTGACGATGACAGCGATAGTGAGATGGATGAGATGGACGAGATGGATGATGAGGTGAGTTTTTTCAGAAGCATTCAATATGATACTAACTTAGGTCGAAATCATTGTGGAGAGCCAGGACGAGAACGAAGACGAGGACATGGATGCGGAGACTGACGAAGAGGGTTTCTTTGCTGAAGACGATGAAAGCGGCTGGGAGTCACTAGACGAAGAGGCCGAGGACGACGAGGAGGAGGAAGACGAGGAAGAAGAAGAAGAAGAAGACGAGCGGCCTCGGCAGAACTCTGGTTTCCGGTCCGTGCGAGACCTGGCTGGGTTTCTCAGTGGTGGATCTGGCCACCTATTGGCTGACAATCGGTTCGATGACGAGGGAGATGATATGCTCATCGGATCTCGGCCTGGCGGGAATGAGTTTGTGTTTGTCACAAGTGATAATGACGAGGAGGAGTCCGAGGAGGGTGACTATCCAGAAGGTGATGATTTATACGTTGAGTTTGGAATGCCAGTGCGATCAGGTGAGTGCAACAGGATTATTATCGAGTTACAAGAATCTAACATAGCTGGAGTGCTTGGAAGTAACACCGCTCAGGGCGAAGTTGTGTCCAATCCGCTGGTAGCAAGAAATAGACGAAGTAGCCGGCCTGGCCCAAGCATGCTTGGCCGAACGCCATTGCGAACTGACGGTATTCACGCCATAAGCCAGATTCTGGACAGAGGTGGCTCGCACGCCGCTATTCCGTCCTTCTTGTCTGAGTTTGTGGGCCAGTTTGCCAACTCTTTGCTGGCTGCTGACAGTCGTGATATGGAGAACGGCTTCGATGACATGGACTATCATGACCTGGGCAGCCTTCTCACACGAGATATGAGGCACCGACGGACGCATCGGCTGAGAACTGACAACTTTAGCAGCGTTCTAAGGTTTACTATGGTGTCGACCAACGGCCGGTGGCAGGAAAGCGCACTCATGTTTCAGGTGTACAACCGGTCTGAGATTTCTGGCCGGGTCCTCAATGCCATTTACAACCGAATGTACCCATTCTCGCGTGAAGAGGCACGAAAGGAACAGGAGATGAAGGAAGAATTGCAGAAACTGGACGAGGAAAACGAGAAGAAGAAGGCTGCTCGCCTGGAAGCTCAGCGAGAGGCGGAGCGTGCCCGACAGGAAGCCGAAGAGACCGCCCACCGAGAAGCGGAGGCTGCTCGACTAGAGGCTGAACGTCTTGAAGCCGAGAGGGAGGCCCAGGAGCGTGCTCAACAAGAGCAGGAGGCCCAGGTGGCTCAGCAAGAAGCTGCTAGGGAAAGCGATGGCGATGAAAACATGGCCGGTCCGACTGAACGGGTTTTCGTTTCCATCAGCGGCCGTGACATTGACGTCACGGACCTTGGTATCGATCATACATTCCTAGAGGCGCTTCCTGCGGATATTCGAGAAGAGGCGTTCACTCAGCATCTTCGAGATATGATGGCACACTCTGCTGACACCGCAGCTACTCGGGAGCTGGACCCAGAGTTTTTGGAGGCTTTGCCAGAAAGCATACGATCCGAGCTGCTACAGGAGACCATTGAGCTAGGGGGCGACGGAGTCGATATGGGCGTGGCCAACTTCCTTGCCACCCTCGAGCCGGGATTGCGGCAGACTCTGTTGCTGGAGCAGACGGAAGACGAGCTTGCCAGCATGCCAGTTGACATTCGTGAGGAAGTGCGGGAGCTGCGCAGCCGAACGGTTGCGACGTTCCCTGGCCCTGGCGAGCCACGACGAATCCAATTTTTCAGTACATCTGGCGACGGGGAACGACGCGGAGGTCCACGATCGCGATTCTACGGGGAGGACGAAGCAGAGGAGCCTGAGGAGGAAAAGCGAGTGCACAAGATTGTCTCGGCGGCGTCGCTGCAACTTGTTGACAAGGCTGGCATTGCCGCGTTGATAAGGTTGCTGTATATGCCTCAGGGTACTAACTCGCTGAACTACCTGAACGAGCTACTGCACAGTATCTGTTCCAACAAGCAGAACCGACTGGACATTCTGAATATTCTGCTGCACGTGATCCAGGAGTCCGGCGACAGGGTGTCGCTCGAGAAAGGATTTGCTCAGGCTTCCAACAAAGCTAGGAGCAGTGGTCTAGGTCCTGCTGGTCCCGTTCCCGCCGGTGCATCCGGTACACCAGCGAAGACGCCAAAGTCTGTGGTGAAGGGCACCAGTGTCAGTCTGAGCCAGGATGTGTCTCCAGTGATGGTGATGCAGCAGGCGCTACAGGCACTGGAACACCTGGTGGCTAACAGCAATAATGTCAAGCACTTCTTTTTGTGCGAGCATGAGAATCCTGTTGGCGTCAAGCGCAACAAGAACAAGAAGGGCAAGGAAAGCGTCCCACGCGAATTCAAGTATCCTATCAACATTCTGCTGAACATGCTGGACAAGCCAGTCGTGCGAGAAAGCAATGTGACGCTTGAGATGCTAACTGCCGTGCTACAGGAAGTGTGCCGATCGTTGTCTGTGTTCATGCCTAAGGAGGAGTCGAAAAAGAAGCGGCTCCAGAATCCACCGTATATTCCTGAGGCCAACCTCAAGAAGATTTCTGGAATCCTGACCGCGCGAGAGTGCAGTTCTAAGACGTTCCAGCAGACTCTCGGTGTCATGCAGTACCTGTGTATTATTCCAGGCGTGAAGGACCTGTTTGGTGATGAGCTGTCCCAGCGAGGTATCTCCGTTGGGCCAACAATCATTGCTCAGCTTAACAAGCTTCTGGCCAAGGTGCAGTCTGTGGAGAAGGGGTCTGAAGTGCAGGGTGCTGCTCTAGGAGACTTTTCGTCCAGCTCTTCGGATCAAGCGAAATTACTCCGAGTCTTGACAGCCATAGATTACCTGTACGAGAGGAAGGAAGACAAGGAGGAGAAACGCGCTAAGGAGCATGACGGCGAGGAGGTCAAGGAAGGTGTGGAGGAAAGTGCCGCCAAGGGAAAGGGTAAGGAGAAGGCGACTGAGGCCAAAGATGAGGGGAGCACAGTCCTGATGGCGTTGTACGAAAAGATGACTTTTGGTCCACTATGGGGCTCGCTGAGTGACTGTCTGCGACTGATTCAGGACCGTCAGGACATGATTCACGTGGCCACTGCGCTGCTTCCGCTGATCGAGGCCCTGATGGTTATCTGCAAGCACTCCAAGGTGAAGGAGGTTCAACTGCGTGGCGACAAGTACGAAGCCAAGAAGTTTGACATTGCCAGCGAGCCGCTGGAGAGCCTATTCTTTTCTTTTACCGACGAGCACCGGAAGATTCTCAATCAAATTGTGCGAAACAACCCCAAGCTTATGATTGGTTCATTCTCTATCCTGGTCAAGAACCCCAAGGCGCTGGAATTTGACAACAAGCGAAGGTACTTCTACCGACGAGTGTACCCCAACGACCATCCGAGCCAGACTATTTCCCTTAATGTGCGACGAGATCAGGTGTTCTTGGACTCGTACAAGGCTCTATATTTCAAAGCGCCCGATGAAATCAAAAAATCACGGTTCTCTGTCAAATTCCAGGGCGAGGAGGGTGTCGATGCCGGTGGAGTTACGCGAGAATGGTACCAAGTACTCAGTCGGCAAATGTTCAACCCAGACTATGCTCTGTTTACTCCTGTGGCCGCCGACAGAACCACATTCCACCCCAATCGAACCTCGTGGGTCAACCCTGAACACTTGTCGTTTTTCAAGTTTATTGGCCGAATCATTGGTAAGGCTATCTATGACTTTAGGGTTTTGGACTGTCACTTTAGCAGAGCCGTCTACAAGAAGATTCTAGGCAAAGCTGTCAAACTCAAGGATATGGAGACGCTTGACCTTGAGTACTACAAGTCACTCGTGTGGATGTTGGAGAACGACATCACTGACATCATCACTGAAACTTTCTCGATCGAGACGGAAGACTACGGCGAGAAGAAGATTCTCAACCTCAAGCCCGGTGGCACGGAGATCCCTGTCACGGAGGAAAACAAGCGTGAATACGTAAATTTGGTGGTGGATTACAGACTGTTGAGGAGTGTGGAGGAGCAGATGGATCATTTCCTACAGGGTGAGTACTATGAGCACTGCAAGCAACAGCTTGAACAACAGCTGAATTGCGGTGTATCAAGAGCAAATGCGTGTGCGTGAATACTCGCCTTGCTCGTATTATGAACCATACTAACTTTAGGCTTCCATGACATTATCCCAAAGGATGTGGTTTCCATTTTCGACGAACAAGAGCTTGAGCTGCTCATCTCAGGTCTCCCAGACATTGACCTTGACGACTGGCGCAACAACACGGAATACAACAACTACTCGGCCTCATCCCCACAAATCAAGTGGTTCTGGCGGGCGATTCGATCATTTGATGCGGAGGAGCGAGCCAAGCTGCTGCAATTTGTCACTGGTACCTCCAAGGTGCCCCTTAACGGATTTGGCGAGCTGGAAGGCATGAACGGTGTTTCACGATTCAACATTCATAGGGCATACGGCAGCAAAGATAGGCTGCCTTCTTCGCACACGTGTTTCAACCAACTGGACCTACCAGAGTACGACTCATACGAGACGCTCAGAGGAAGCTTGCTGATGGCTATCACTGAGGGTCGGGAAGGATTCGGCTTTGCCTAGTCACTTTCCGAGACGACATGCTAAAATTCATATACACAATGCTGTTAATATAATCATTCTCAAAATACTATGATCGTGTTGAAGTAGCTCTCTATTTCTATCGGGTGCGGTTCCTATAGGTACCAAGATATGGATGACAGAGTTCCTATAGCATCCAGCCAATCCTGAAGGCAAATTGAATCTTAGTAAGTCGGCAAGGCTTGGGAAGACCTCAGAAACGCGCTGCGGCTTCAACGTCACCTCATCTCCCTACCATGGGCAAAGGCACGATCAATGTGTCCAGCAATAGTACGCTTCAGCTCGCGGCTCAGTTAAAACTAGCCAAGGACCGTTTTGCGTCGCAAAAGGCAAGCGGCAGCAAAACTGGCACGACTCACCGCGTAGTGGAAAAGCCCAGCAAGGCGAAACCAAAGCCAGTTGATAGCGAAGACGAGGAAGAAATCATCAAGTCGCACAAAGCTTTGGTTGAAAAGGCTCGGCTCTACAAACGCATTAAACGAGGAGAGTTTGAGAATGATGATACTATTCAAGGGGAAGGAAGAGGCGGTTTGATAGTGCCTGATTCGGTTAATTCAGAGAGCAATGACAGTGAGGAGAGTGAAGTCGAAGTCCTGGACTCTTTTGGAAGAACTCGTGTGGTCCCGAGATCTCAAGTTCATGAGTACCAGGTAGACCCAGTGAAGGAGGAGAAACGTCACGTTGAGGAGCCAGAGAACTTAATTTATGGAAACGTGATTCAACACGGCGCGTTCGCTACCTCCAGTGAATTCAGAAGGTCAGTTGATAGAGTATGGAGAGACTACGAAAAGCCGCCGGACAAACACTACGACGCCAACTGGGAGGTGCGTACTCGTGGGGCCGGATTCTATCAGTTTTCGCATGACGAAGAAAAGAGAAAGGAACAGATGGATGCGCTGAAGAACGCGAGAGAGGAGACTGTCAAGGCGCTGGTTGATATTGACGAGGTTAAGAGCAAGCGGGAGAAGAGATTTGATGAGAGGGTAGAGGCGGTGAGGAAGCAGGCAGCGAGCACTCGAGCCAGGGTTGGTATTTCTTGAAGCGATGCTTTCAGGTGATGGAGAGGATCAACACTTATAAGAGCAAAACAGAACAAACCATTCAATCTATGACAATATAAAGGTTTCACAAGCAAAGGAGAAGGAAAGTCGGGAGTGATGAGGCGTTCGTCATCTGGGTTAGACATCGGAACCGCCAAACCAGGTTCGAGTGTTGACGCCTTGTACCTGAGTACTATTAGTGTACTCAGACTCAAACACAGTGATGTTGTTCTGGCCTCGAACCAAGAATCCCTTTGGAACGTACAGCTGCTGCTGTGGGCCAACAGTCCAGTATCTTCCCAGGTGGTTACCGTTGATCCAGACCAGTCCTTTGGCCCAGCCTGGGTTGGACAAGAAAGTGTCAGAGAGAGTATCAATGTTGAAGGTACCGGTAAAGAAGGTCGGCGTGAAGGATGTAGGGTTGCTGTAACTGGCAGGGACATTGGAGGTGCATTTAGCGTATGCAGTGACGTCTTTGAGTGGGAAGGAATACTGGCTCCAATTGGCGAGGGTGGTGGAGCCGACAGTGACGTTACCCACGATACCCTTTCGCTGGTCCACCATGAGTGATCCCACGTTAACACGGCCCATGTTCTCCACGAGCAGGCTCAGTTTGTCGCCTTGTTTGAGACTGATGGTGAAGGTTGGGTTGGCGGTGGAGGTGGGATCTAGAATGCCAACATACTTGTTGTTGACATAGATTTGGACTCTGTCTCGGGGGTGATCACCCACGCTCAGGGATCCACTCAGGGCAGCAGTGGCTGTCGTGGTATATAGGGCATATCCGTAGCCCTGGCCAAGAGCCTCCATCGTCTTGGGGTAGGTGGAGTTGACCGCAGTGGGAAGGTTGTCTGTGAACAGCGAGGAACATGCCTGGAGAGTGACTGGGCCAAACGTGGTCATTGAGGCGATTGTGGGTACGTCGGGCACAGACACGTTGTTCAAAGGAATCAGGCCTTCTCTGATGCCCGTGTATAGAGGGGTTGGCCTACCAGACTCGTCCAGTGGAGCGCCATAGTCATAGCTGGATGTCTGCGGCATCAGGACGTCGCCTGGGTTTTGGTTGGCGCCGTTCTGGAATCCAAAGTTGGTACCACCGTTAAACATGTAAATGGAGAAGCCGTATCCAGCCTTGACCCCCGCGGATAGCTGAGACTGTGCGCCAGATACCCAGTCAGGATTGGTGTTCTGCGAGTTGTGGCCGTTTCGCCAGTTGTCGAGCCAGGTCAGGTAGTACTCTGAGTCGAACCACGGTCCGAGCATGCTTGGATCAGTCACAGAAGAGTTTCTGTTGGCAGGACTGTCCAGAGCTCCGTCTGTGATGGCGAGGACGTTGGAAATGCAGCCGTTTGTGACTGAACCCTGGGGGTCGGTTGTGTACAGGGCAACGTTGAAGCCAGCGTTGATAATCTGGTCGCGAACGGCCTCCAGGTATGTCTTGTCAGAGCCAAATGCTCCATACTCATTCTCCACCTGGACCATAATGATATTTCCTCCGTTGGAGACCAGCAGAGATCCAACCTGCCCGTACAGTTTCTGGAGGTAAATCTGGGTCTGTGCCAGGAATGGGGCGTTGTTGGATCGAACAGACATACCGGCGATGTTGTTCAGCCAGTACGGGAATCCACCCCACTCGTGCTCACCGCAGACATACGGACCCAATCGAAGGAGCACTTGCAGACCCTCCTGCTGAGCGAGCTGGAAAAATTGAGCAACGTTGTTTCTGCCCGTGAAGTCCCACTGGCCTTGCTCTGGCTCGAGCTCATTCCAGAAAACATAGGAGGAAATGGAGTTCAGGCCCATGGCCCGGGCCAGCTGGAGTCGCTGCTGCCAGTCGCCCGGGTCAATTCGCTGGGGATCGATCTGACCAGCCATGATCTGGAATGGCGAGTCATTGAGGTAGAAGCTGTTTGCGTCGTACGTGAAGTTAGGGTTAGTTGCGTTATTTGGAACCGCGGCCTTAGCCACAGAAACACCCGCCATAAGCAAGGTAAGGAGGTCAACGAGCTTCATGATGATGATGACGAGTTGATGCTTAGCCCTATTTTATATTCATCATATTCTATAGGAAACTATAACAAGCTAGTACTCCTCTGAGCTTGCATTCGGAATCCAGAATATTTCACGGACACAATACACCCCACGATACGTGCAGTTGGTGCGGGGTGCGTCGTGGGGTGCGTCGCAAAATCCGGCCTGAGCTCGGAAAAGACATGGGGGTCAGTTATGTAGAGCTATGCCTTGGGATAGATGTCAGGGTGGTTGTATGCCACGCACCTATCCGTAAAGCAACGCCACGCTGTGTGTCGAGCTGCTGTAACTTTTTCAGAGACTGCAAGCCATGCGGACATCGGCCGGCCGTTCCGACGGTCACAACCGTAAGCTGTTAGCCGTTGGACGTTGGATGTTGGACGCTGTGAAGCCGGTCAGTCGGTAAATCTGCACGGGCATGCCCCCGAAGTCGCCTGACGCCGTTGCCCTATGCACGTTGTTTGCCCAGGTTTTCCGTCATCGTTCCTGCTTCCTGTTGGGGGTGCTCGCAGAGTGTTTCGCACCAGCGATCAAAGACCTAAGACTGGGCTATTGAGGGTTCTATGGTGTAGCCTCTTATATGTTAATTGTCACGTGGGACAGCAACCTGAGATTATTTGTAGTGAAATCGTATTCTAGCAGCTGTGCGTGCCTGGTAGTTGTACGTGGTGTCGTAGGTTTGCTTGCATGTAGATCTCCCTACCGGCCCGCAGCTATGGGAAGGCTAGGTATGCATAGGTCCAGATGCAGATTGTTAACTTGGCTATGGACAGCCTCACCTTAACTAAAGCCAAGATAGAGTAGTGGCCTGATGTAACGTGTGTACGTAAGCTAGTGTGCACGATATATGTCTATCATTAATTCCAGGCATATATACTAGGCCGGTGAAATAGGTCGGATCACTTCGGATCGAGATGCGCTCTATATACGCAGTGTTGCTCGGCATCCTATGGTTCGTAGGTTCGAATGCCGTCTGATGAGAATGCTTGGCTAGTGATACATGCTGAACATCTTTGAACTGCATGTGTGTTCGATCGAATCGATATACTTCATATGCATGGCGACGGTTCAGATGTTCATGATATATGGTAGCAGGAACCTATACGGCGCCCTTACGACATACAGTCGTCGCGATCGTAGCGGTGAGTACATGTCCACTAGAGTGTGCGCTCATGTGCTCGCACACGTACGTGCATGTGAGCATACATTTGCGTCGACACAGGAAACGCAGTACGTTGGTTTAACATATATATCCTTTCAAAAAAGCTGACTCTATTTTTTTAACAGCCGGTACTACTTGCGATGGGTACCCTGACTCATGGTTACGCCAGTGACGAGTGTTCTGGCCTTGGACAATATTTTTCACCAATTTAGCAATTTCTGAAGTAGTGATGCCAGTACGTTATATACAGCACGTAAATCGTCGGTCCAAGAGTAAACCAGGCATGTACTTGAAATCTAGCATTGTGACCAGACATAGGCTGTCACCAAGTACTCGTGAAATCAGCGGGAAGCATCTTGCTCTGTACATGCTAATGTTATACTGCATGCATGGATCGACACATACACCGAATCGTCCGAGGATCCATTGAGAAACGAGTCACCCAAAACCAGTCAAACGCAGAAACCGATATGGCAGACAGTCAAGGAGCATTTAAATCTGACATTTAATGATTTTTTTTTTCAGATCTTGATACGTTTGTGTATTCTATCCGCGCTATCTACCTGGATGCACCTAATTTCCAAATTCTCGTCTACGGACACATCTTCAAGAAAACACGGTTCCCCGTCCGATCAACCATAGTGAATCTTGAGAGAGCTTTACTCAGTACTACAGCGGGAGACCATGTGGGAACAGGAAGTGCTGTAGACTTTTTGCCGTGCCATCTACGCTAGTAACCCACATGCATGAGGCATGATTGAAACAGACGTCTGGACAGGCGCCGGAACCACGGCCTTCTCGATCATTGAGGAGGTTTCCGGTCTGAAAGTCAATTATGTGATAGTCTTCTTGGGGAACTAACATTGTCTTTTTTACTCAGAAGTTTTCATCGATTTATGCCCGTCGCTATGTCTGTGGACTCACTGGAGTCTTGGACGCATGCCCAGCTTTTACTGCGCGTATCGGGCAGATCACCGGCTAGTACAAAGGCGCAGGGTCACTAGAGTGGAGCGGTCACGATGCTCCTGCCTGGCCCGCATGAACTAGTGCTTACATTCGTTTACCGGGTCGCCAGTCGCCGCGATTCAGTGCTCCCCCGGCCGGATAAAATGTGACACGCGTGTCCCTGATCGAGGCTATTTTGGCTAATTCAATGCAACACGAGTTTACTCGGCGCAAGGTCTTTATCGTATGCAGCTTCCCGCGATTCACAGATCCGCGCCAATAGCTGAAGCAATAGGCGCGTGGCCACCAGTTGCCATATGCCAGCGTTGGGGGTGCGCGAGACAACAGGCCGTTAAAGCGTGCCTGACCAACACCGGCACAGACAACAAACAAGTTAGTACTCAGGCCATGTTGGTACCTTATTTTGACCTTAAACCCCTTAAATCCGATCTCCGCAACTCCGCTCATCCGTCTCAACAATCAGATAGGCGCCGGGTCCGTTAGCCGCTATCCGCGGTCCAGCACTAAGGGTTAACCGTTATGCAGTTGGGGCCGTTGACCGTTAGACGCTTGGCCGCGGACAAAACTCATGCAGCTGCAGACTACTACAAGCTTTCCGATAGAATCTCGGCTGGCTATTAGGCCGGCAGGCTATAGCAGCGACCGGGGTAGGCATAGGCGTACAACATAGGGGCTGGTGATTATTTGGCAGCACACGACCAATGTAGACAGCGTACATAGATAGGTAGATTACTGCGGGACACAACACTGGTACGTACAGGCAGCAGTAGCATAGAAACTGCTTAGCGTTCTGTACGCTGTACTCGGCTACTGTGCGTGTGTGCCATGCGTATCGTGCATCGGAGCGCGTCTTGCCCGTGGTAGAGAGCCGTAGCGGATCGAGCCACGCAGCCTCCCGAATACACGCCGACAGATACACCAGGACCTTACAGCATCGAGACAGAAGCATCGCGAAGGATTAGGGTTTGGCAATTGGGATAACCATTGGATAGCACGACAAGAAGGACAGCGAAGAGATTAGCAGGTGATAGGCGACTTACAGTGTACCGAGTATTGTTTGAGTAATTGCAGCATAGCTGGTATGTATGGCGGTAATAAAGGAGACAGGTGGATACGGCTCGGTATGAATCAGACTTACGAGCTTGCGGTTAAGTGAAGTGTCTAGCCAGGAAGCGTGGAGGCCAGGAAGAGTCTAGCCGAGAAGCGTGGAGGCCAGCGAGCGTGGAGAAAAGAGCTAGCGCAGAGAAAAGAGCTAACTTAGCATGAAGAATGCCTGAGTTTCGTCCTAGTACCATTATACCGGCTCTTTTAAAGCGGTTGGAGCAGCGGGTGAGTGCCGGAGCGCTGAATATCAGCGGAATGGGATTAGCAGAGATCCGAGTTAAGACCTGAAATGTTCAACAGGATCAATCGCGCTACAGTCGTGGAAACGATAGGACGAACTAACCTAGCTCCCCGTCAACACTGGCCTGTCAGTATCAGAGACTGAACGAGATGAGGAGTACAAAAATTCCCGAACGTCCATTCTGGCGTTGTCAGGGAAAGGTCTGTTTTCAGATGTTTTATATGGAATTTTGATAAGCCTGAGGAGTATAACCAAGGTGAGTAGCGCAGGGGAGTCGAACGTGCCGAGGAGATGACGGGCACTAACTCAGACACACAAAATGCCTTTGGAGAAGCAATCCAAGGAAATGCTGGGATCGATACTATCCCTAACGCGAATCCTGGCCGAGTTCCTCTTTGCCGAGTGGGACTACAGCCAGCAGAAAGTTTCAGCCGTTGTGCCTCCAGTTGGGGTCGAACGAGATCTTTCATATCTTTATGAAGGCCACTACAAATTCTATACAGTGCTACCTCCATGCGTCGACAAAAAGCTAGCCGAGGCTGCGATACCATTCTTCCTGAGACTGAAATCAAATCGAAGGTTACAGCATGCAGCACAGTCCGCCGTGGCACCCACTTTTGTGAGAGACTTCCACACAACAACAGCTTTAACAATGCTTGACGAAATTGACAGCCACTGCGATATCATTGTCAAGTACCTGAGTGCGTCAAACTGGTCCGAAACATACCAATTCGTGCTCAAGCTGTTTCGAAAGTTGAAGGACTTGTCTGCCGACGAACACGACGTGGTGGTGGGACTAGATGTCTTGTCATTGCTCTTCATCACAGGCGAACGACTAGTAAACCTGCTACGCGACGTGTCGCTAGTACTTGTCAACATTAAACGACCAATACACCGGCTAATGGTGAGGAATCTGCTCAACGAATCCATCATTTACTGGTCTATAGCCAACCCCAAAGATGTTGTGGATGCAATTGCGAAAGACTCCAGCCTGACACTCGAGCTGTACGCATATTTCGACATTGCGCTGAAATCCTCAGAAAGCGACAGAAAGTTGCCGACGTCATACCGATCCTTGTCCACTCTTCTGGCCTACATGCCCGAGGCATTTGTGCATCTAGAGACAAAGTCCAGCAAGCGGCCCCAGCACATAGCCAAGAAGACTGCTTTCCTTGACTCATTACAACGCATGTTTAAAAGTACCAATCAGGGCGAAGTGGCTATCGCAACCACGTGCTTTGTCAACATTGCTAGAGTAGTCTCCGGCATCTCGCTACATGACCCTGAAAATGCAGCAGTGGCTTATTGCACGTCCATCTACCGTGGGTTGCTGACGATTCTGTTTGATCCAACAACCACATTTCAGAACCTTGACACTCTTCAGTCAAAGTGGATCAGCAGTTACATCTACCTGTGCTACGATGAGCTTTTGACCGATGTCATACCGATTTTCAAATCGGACAATGTTCAGGTTCGCTATCAGGCCTGCATCATTCGAGGGTTTCTCAACGTTTATACCTTGCCGAAAGGAAAAGCCACCTTACGAGAGTTCATGCTGGTGTACAGTCCAACGATTATGCAGCGGCTGACAGTTTTGATAAAGCGGGTCAATGATCTTGATCGGGGACTGACTAAGAAGGACACGTTTGGCTATGATCTTTATGTCTACCTACTCAGATTGATCTGGGTCCTAGTCATGACACAGCCTGACCTTTATTACCGCAAAGAGCGAATTGAGGACTCAAATCTCATAACTGGACGGCTGGCAGAAGCCCTTCTAGAG
The DNA here is from genome assembly GCA_030564385.1 of Blastobotrys robertii. Classification (NCBI taxonomy): domain Eukaryota; kingdom Fungi; phylum Ascomycota; class Dipodascomycetes; order Dipodascales; family Trichomonascaceae; genus Blastobotrys; species Blastobotrys robertii. The sequence continues at coordinate 65,501 of JAJLUQ010000063.1, read as the reverse complement.
TGCAACACTTGCAACGACACGCGACTGCGAGAAACTTCCGCCCAGTTCTGCTCTGAACTTCTTTCCCAGGACCCTCTGTGGAATGCGAAGCAGGAGGACGTGGATGCCAACCCAAATCACGTGGTGTTTTACATGTATCGAGCTGTCGGCTTTCACATGCAGGAGCTGTCGCGAACGCTTGCGGGACTTAACCATCTGAATGACCAACGTGCAGAGCGAGATCTTGAGAACATCCGCATGTTTATGGAGGTTCGTTTGGATCTTCTCAGCCACTACCATCTCCCGGAGTGGCTAGGAGCTAGCGACATTAGCAAGCTGGAAGCGCTCGATCAGCGACGATCTATTAGCTCGAACGTTGAAATTGCCGCTCTTGTCGCACTGTGTTCGACAAACTTGCAGGTTTGCGAGTTGGCCAAAGTCATCATGCGAGGTTTGATCCAGGAACTGAACGATCTGGAGAGCCCGGACAAGTACAGTGAAAGCGTGTGGTCAATTGTTCCAAATAAGCACATCTACCAAGAGATTGTTGCCCCGTACGTGGCCACGAGTCCCATGGCTGTTCACAAGCGGGTTGCTAAGCTTTTACAGCTGGTGGACAACCCGTCTCCCGCCATTGTTAAAGCGTGGGCTATGGTGTATGACCGGTGGATTATGATCAATGTCCACAATCTGGAGGCTACGTTAGACAAGCAGCGTGAGTGGCGATGCTTCAGTGGTTTTCTGAGCAGTCTGCTATCTCCGTTGCTCAATCTCGACGGTCAGGCAAAAATCCCTGATAACGCACACTTCAAAGCGCGACAGTTTCTGGCAGAGATGGTCAAGCTGCTGCTCTCCGACTCCCCATACGTTCGAGAGGCAGTCAAGGACGTATTTTCCCAGGATGCAAGTCCGCTGGTGTTTCACCACATCTTCAATCATCTCAACAAGCTCCTGGACGAGAGGATGGCCGCTGTGGGCTCCGCAACTGACGATCCCAAGGATATCCGGCTGGCTTTCCAGTCTACCTCACTCGTCACTGCAGTGATTCAGAGGCTGTATGAGAACGACGTGTACCTCAGCGTGGACGTAGGTGCCATGGTGTCCAAGATTTTGAAGTACCTGCAATGCATCGACAGCGAGTCTGAAACAACCAAACTAGAGATTCGAGCCTGTCAGCTGCTGGAGCTCATTGGCATGTACAAGGATACCCTCAACATGAAGCACGAGCTACGCGTGCGGAACGAGTTTGTTGACACGCTGGCCAAGTGGCTGGACAAAGCAACCACAGACAAGGTGGCGTCAATTCTGGGTTCTGACAGGAGTGCCGACCGAAGCTTTAACCGATTGGTTATCGAGAAAGAGCGTCTGGTAAAGGAGAAGTGTGTTTCAGTGGTGAAGGCCCTCGCCCAGTTGCTGGACGGACTGCCAATCTATGTCCCAGATTCCATTCACGAGCGCGACGTGCCTACCGCCAAATCCAATGTGTTCAGCAATCTCTTCTCCCTATTTTTGAGGGTACTAGACGCTGACGTTCCACACTTGCGAAAACACGTGATCCTGGCTTTAAGCAACCTGCTGAATGCCAACCCGGACGTGGGACTAAAAATCGCCATGTCCTCCGGTTACCATGACGACCTCAACTTGCGTTTAGCCTTCCTGGAGATGTTTCGAAACATACTGATGCAGGGGACGCGACTGAGCACAGAGTACAACGAAAACAAAAAGTACGATGAGCTTGTGGACTTGTTGGTGAGCTCGCCTGCTGTATACAATTCCATCTGTGAAGTTTGTCCTACGCAGGAGGTGGACGAGCTGGCATATTCGCTTATCAATATTTTTGAGTCAAAGCAGCTCGGTGTCCAGCTTATCAGCGACGTTGTTAGCAAGGAAATCATGGAGGCTCCCACGTCAGCAGACATTTTGCGACGTAACAGCGTGGCCACAAAAATGCTTTCAGTGTTTGCGCGGTCCCGAGGACAGCCATACCTCCAGGAGACTCTGCGCCCATTTCTGCGCAAGATGATTGACGACCCAGATCTATATGTGTTTGAGACGGAACCCGAGAAGCTCAAAGATTACCAGGACTTCAAGGACAACTTGACCCATTTCGACCTGACATTAAACTACATTGTCGATCTGTTGACTAGCTCAGTAGCGAGCCTGCCGAGCGAGTTCAGAGAAGTGTGCCGAGCCATCAGCGCCGCTGTTAAGGCCAAGTTCCCTGAACAGTCACAAGAACATGGTGTCAGTGCTTTCTTCTTTTTGCGGTTTATCTGTCCAGCTCTGGTCGCGCCGGAAACAGAAGGTCTTCTCAGCGAGGCTCCTTCCAAGGGTGCCAAGCGATCGCTCATGATGCTGGCTAAGATTATTCAAAATATGGCCAACGGAACTATGTTCACAGCCGGTAAAATGCCGCTTGTCAGTGACAGGATGGCTATGATCGAGGAAAAGGCCGAGAAGCTGCTGGCACTGTTGCGTCAAATCTGCAGCGTCTCCCCGACTGACACGAAACAAGAGGTTGAGGTCGGCATTGAGAGGTCATACGTTATGTCTCTCCACAAGTACCTGTACCTGCACTGGGATGACGCCAGTCACAAGATCATGATGGAAGAGAAGATGAAAAGACTCACGTGCAGTGCCTCGACTATCTCCGGCATTTCCGGCCTCTCTGCGAGCTCCGAGCTTATGGACAAATGCAGACGGGTCACAGCCTTGGTGAGATCGCTTGGCCGGCCCACCGTCAACGTTGCGCGGGGGGTTCCGCAAACACTGCGTCACGATGCGTCCAAAGCGCTGTACGACTTTATGGCGCGAAACTCGCTACGTGACATGACGCCAATTATTGACCAGCGATTCATTCACGAAGGTGTGGGCAAGGACGGTAAGCCGGTCATTGTGCTCAACCTTCGAAACTACCGAAAGAGCGAGACCGACATGGAGCTAGTCATCTACCGGTTCTTCCAGCTCGCTAGCAAGATGTGGAGTCGCAGGTACATTCTGTTTTGCGACTGCACTGGATACCTCTCATCATTACACGAGGTCCCGGCCAATGCTAGATCGGCTTGGGACAGCCTAGTCCACGACGAGATGGCCCATAACTGCACTGAGGTCTACTACTACAATGTGTCTACAGACTATCTGCCACGACTGAAGGGCCTCATTGGACACTACAGGTCTGGTGTCTATCTCAACCCTGAGAAGGCAAGCTACTACTTCCTGACTTCAGAAACTCTTAGCGACCACTTTAACATTCACGGGCTCAACCTTGAGCCTCGGTCAAAGAAGGTCATCACTGACGCGCGGCTGACTTATTCGGGTGTGCTCAAGAAGCTGTCCGAGAAGGAGGTGCTGCGTGTGTCTATCAAGGTGGGCAACGAGTATCTCCAGATTCTAGGCGAGACGCCGTTCAACTTTGTCAAGGGCCGGCCTGGTTTCACCAACGACACCTTCCATCTGTCGGAGATTGCCAATGCCCACGTGACGGATGTTGACAACGAGTTCACCATTGAATGGGCGATTGATGGGATAGGATCCGGATGGACGTTTATCACTGTCAACAGGAACGAGATTGTGAGTGCCATCAAGCATGCGAAGAGCCGACTGGTGGAGCAGGAGGAGGCGCCTAAGGAGAGCGCCACGGTGAAGGTGGAAGAGGCAATGGGTACGCTGCTTAATATGGGTCTAGCAAATCTGTGTTCGTCAGACTCCGCAGTCCAGCGGGCTGCTTACAACTTGTTGGCAACGCTGCCTGCGCGGTATGACATTGATTTTGGCCGAGAGCTTAGGGCAGGTCAGCATTTGGCTATTCCCAAGAACGAGGTTTCCATGGCAGTGTTCTTCAGCGAGAGCGTCGCGAATTCGCACCCAGAGATCACGGCAGTGTTTCTCGAAGAGTTTTTCAACTCGTATCATCGAGTGCCTGAGGAGAAGAGACAAAACACCGTACTCTATGCCGTTCCATGGATCAAGAATCTGTACAAGCATGTGTACCTGAGCGACGAGACCAAGGGAACTGAGACGACCGCCAAAATCATCAGAAACTGCCTAGACATCACCGTCAACAACTCACGAGACTACAACTGTCTACTGCTGAATCTGTGGCCTATACTATGCCTGGAGGAAGGACTGGTTGATGTTTTACTAGAGGAGGTGGTGAGCTACATTACTGATCGAAGCTTGACTGAGAACCAGTTCAAGGAGGTGATTGCGGTGGTCACGTCGTTCCCCACTGTCGCCATCTGTGGCACTGTGCTGAAGCGACTGCGAACTGTGGTGAGCCGACATTCCGACAAGAAGGAGCGGTCCCTGATGAATCACCCCAACTGGGCCGAGCTTTCTGTGTTTGTACACATGATGTCATTCCTGTCCTTTGAGAGTGTGCTCATTGGCGAGTCGTTCTTGCCTGAGATCATGCTCTTGGTGGTGACGTTCTTGTACGTGGGCGACTATGCTTTCAGAAGTGCTCTTCACAGCATGCTCGTCAACGTGGTGCACGCATTTTCGTGCAGCCCGAAGCTCGCTCCCGAGAAGAAGGATCACTTGGTGAACATTTTGACCGAGCTATCGTCCGCGAAGGGAATGGTTTTGTTCGGCCTCAGCGATGAGCTCCGACACACTGTGTTTTCGACAATGCTTCTCACCTCTGTCAAGCATGTTGAGACGTGTTGCTTGATCTTGCTGGATTTCTGCTCTACCGTGGGAACGCCTGATGAAGCCAATGTCTGGCGGGCTCGATGGGGTAGTTTTGTGATGCGGGTATGCTTTTCTGAGTACCCCGCTGTGCAGTGCAGATCGTTCGTCGTGTTGGGCTGTCTTGCGCGAGTCGAGGTCGATGACCTTATAGTGACGCAGGTGCTCAACGTCTGCAAGAAGGCATGCTTGAGCGACACAGCGCTCAGCGAGGAATATGCTGTCTCCACGGTGTTTTGCCTCACAAAGATGGTGGATGGCTTGTCTGATGGATCGCCTTACGCCGGAAAACTGTTCTGGTTTGCACTAGCTCTCATGAAGACGAACTCTCTGACTCTGTTCAGCTATGCACTGCTGCTCCTACAGGCGTGTCTAAGGTCGCTCGACGAATCTGGCGCTTTCAAGCTTTGCGGAATCTCCGAGTACTTGCTTGAGTGCAAGAGCGACATGGAGGCCGAGTGGGCCGCCATTACCGAGCTGGTTGAAGTCAAGTTCAGTCAGGCCACGTTCGACATTGCCATTTGTGCGTCTCTGCTCAAGGGCTTAGAAAAGTCCTCGACTCGAAACAGCACACTTAAGGTGCTGGAAACGTTTTTGGAGATCAATGCAAAAAACAACGTGAAGGACCGACAGTCTGCGAACCGGTACCCAAGCTACCTGTGCTACTTGTACTTTTTGTTCCTCGGCTGCAGAAGCCAGAGCGAAATTGGCGACTATCTGTGGATTGCAGGCTATCCCGAGGACCATCACTTGGAGGCTGTGGAGGGTGTTGTCCAGGTGAATGTGCCCTGGTTGCTAACAGCTTATGTTTCTGAGGAATCGTTCGACGCCACGCTTGCCTTGTACCTAGGAGGCAAGCTGTTCCGAAACAACGGCCAGTACGATATCATGGATATCCGATACCTCAGCACGCTCAACTCAATCACGACTAACAACAAGGCAGTCATGTATGCTGCCATCAGCGACAAGATCATTAAAACGGTTGAGACCGGTACCAGCACTGAGTTGCTGACACTGATTCTCAAGGAGGTGGCCTCAGGAGTGCTCGCCAATACACATCTTGAACATCTTACCGCGAAGTACCAGAACCAGCTCGCAATGCTGCTCACCGCTAATGGTTTCCGAGGCGTGCTACATCATACAAACAACAGCGAGTGGCTGGGCGGTAACCTACAGAAGGAAACTAAGAAGGAGGAACTACCGAGAAACTTTAACCAGGTGCGATTCTACAACCTGCTGGATAAGATAATTGCACCATTTCACCCGGACTGCTAATAGCGTGCTAACTATTTATAATGTATTATAGTCATGACTCTACTTTCTTCTAGGCATCTTGTCTTTGCGGTCGAAAGCTGTGCGATTCAGGCGAAACAACATCATTGTCGCCCTGGCGTCCTCCACGGACGAATGTGATCCCGTTTGAATCTCTTTACCCAAAACTTCCTGCGTCAGGGCCTTGAGGCTGGGATACTTTGTCTTTAGCAGCTTCTGGAAAGCCTTGTGGGCCTGGGTATCTATTATACATGGTTTGGCGTGTGAAATCATTAGCACTTTGAGATCATTGTGAACGGCGTGGCCGACTATTATCTTGTCTTTGAACATCTCCGCCACCTGTTTCTGAACCGTGTCGAACGTTTCGGCCAGGTGCATGTGTTGTGGTCCCACGCCGGAGACCCACGTCCGCCAATCTGTGACATATTCTTTGGGCTTCACATAGCTGTCCAACACAATGTGGCCGTAATAGTTGACGATGGATACACGGGCAAGGGCTGAACGGGCGCCATCAGGTCCGACACCAACAAACTCGCAATCAATGGCAAGATATTGTCCGAGTTCCTTTTTTCGTTCTGTGTAGTATACTGTGCTTTTGATGGGCAGTTTGCCTGATTGTAGCTCTGTGTCGTCTGCGTTTAGCAGTTGCTGTAAGGTGCTTGTTAGTATGAGGTACAAATTTGCTCTAGCGGGGTAATGAAGGATCTAGCTGATCAAGTAACTCTCAGGAGCCGTATCACTGAAGTTACTAGCTTTGTCACCCACTCGATACACGACGGCTTGAGATGACCGACTTAGTACCACAAGTCGCCTCACTAGCCCACCGAGTATGCCTGTAATCGTTTTGCACCGGTTCACCAGATCCGTCCATCACCAGGATCTCAATATGCCCTGACCAACCTTCGCCTTATACTCACAGTTGATTCGGACCTAAACTTATCACGTCGAGCCCACTTTTGATGTCTTTGCTGCCCGCCTTGTCTTTGTCTGCCTTGTCTTTGTCTGCCTTTCCTTTCCGCTCTCTCTTCTCTATCTTTGGCTTCTTGACCTTGCTAGAAGTCTTATCGACGCCGAGCTTCTTTTGCAGAGCCTTCCAGTTGGAGGAGAGGCCCGATACGCTCGGGGCCATTCTCTTCTTTCTGCGGGTCCTCCTCTTTTTTATCGTCCTCTGCGGTTTTTTCCAGTCAGTCCTGTAACGGTAAGCGAGAAATCCTACAGCCAGTGCTGATATCAGAAAAATCAGCTCCCGTCGACCAAGCATGGTGTCGCGCACACCACACGAAGTTATCGCGTGACGACATTTTGGTGCAGGTCCGACGGGCAAGCATAGAGGATATTGATAGGAGTGCAGACAAGTGTGGTGCGACGGGATCTTTGCTGTGATAAACTTGAGAAGTTACTTTGAGGATATTGCAGCCAATTTGATCTTCTGATCTACCAGTGGGAAACGGAAGCTTGGACCACGCACATTTACGACTACCTGTTATCTAAGGAAGGTTCATGCTGTTGGTATAGTGGAAGAGGATATCTTTAGGACAGTTGATGAAGTTAGATCATTTCAAACATCTCATCAATTGATATCAAGCGCCATACAAAGTTTAATGGACGGAGAGCGCAAGAGAGGCGTCGAGAATGGCTCGGAAGGCCAGGCAAAGAAACTGAAATCGGACGAAATCGCAGCAGCCAAAGCTAGACTTGCTGCTCTCAGAGCTAAGCTAGCAAAAGATAAAGATGCCGTGAAGAATTCGAGTGAGAGCAAACAGACTTCTCGAGAACATAATGTACCGGTTAGAGCGCCCTCCGAGCCCCCGAAGGAAGAAGTATTGAGTGTTCAGGAACGGTTGGCTCAGATTCAAGCACGAAGAGCCCAGCTACAACGGAGCTTGCAGGCAAAGTCCAAGTCTGAAAGTGTCGAGAAGGAGGTCGAGAAGAAGGAAAATCACAGCAGACATAGAGAAAGTCAAAAGGAGAGCACAGATGTGGAGCGAGATCGAGGCAGAAACAGTCGGGGAAGGGAGAACAAGGAAGGAGACCGCAATGAGGAGGGTAAAGGGCTGAATATTCCAGTGCATCCGCTACTACTGAACGACTTTAAACCGCGACAAGAAGAGAGGAAAATTGAAGGGGCCGTGCAGAAGTATCTGCAGCCAGTGGATATTGAAACCGATAATGCTTACTTCGACCGCTCGCTAGGGGTTGGACGGCAGGCACGAAAAAGCAGAGGTCTCGTCTTCAACAGGCAGGGAAAGTATATCGAGAAGGCAGAAGAGTTTCGAGAACAAGCGCAGATTGAACTGCTTAAAAGGCAGGCCGAGGAACGGAGCAGAAGAGCAGAGAGAGAGTCTGACATCCAGGCTGGTGAACGAGCATACAGACCTGACCCCCCGCCAGAAGTCGAGTGGTGGGACGAGCCTTTGGCACGGGGGAACTACGACAGCCTGACCGATTGGGATGAGGTCATTACAGAATACATTCAGCATCCAATTCCGATTAATGCACCGTGGGAAAAGTTCATGGCCCAGGAGGGCAACGTTCACATGACGGCAAAAGAAATCAAGAGGTTGCGTAAGAACACCCGAGCTGAGATTCTTAAAGAAAAACAAGACAGGATCCGACTTGGTCTTGATCCCACCCCGCCGCCAAAAGTGAAACCATCAAACGTCATGAGCATCTACACCAACGAGGCCATTCGCGACCCCACTGCCATGGAACAGCTAGCGCGGCAAGAAGTGGAGAAGCGAAGGCTACTGCATGTGGACGAGAACCAGGCCAGAAAGCTTACGCCCGACGAGCGGTACGAGAAGGCATTGCAGAAAATCGAGCGCCAGAAAGAAAAGGGCATCTTCAGTGCCGTCTTTCGCGTCGAGAATCTCAGCGACGGCCGGCATAAGTTTTTGGTCAACTTCAACGCCAACAAGAGCCAGTTCACGGGTATGGTGGTTTTCAATCCGTCCTTTTGCTTGATCATTGTCGAAGGAGGCCAATTACAAGTCAAGAAGTATACCAAACTGCTGCTGAACCGAATTCGCTGGACGGAAAGCGCACCTCCAAGGGAGGAGGATGTCGAGCCAGCAGACCTGTCGAGCAACAAGTGCACTTTAGTGTGGTCCGGGCAGCTGAAGACAAACAAGTTCAATAAATGGACGCTTCGAGACGCAGAGACTGAGCAGGACGCGAGGGATCTGCTCAGTAGAAACGACGCAGAAAACTACTGGGTCGAGGCCAAAGCCCAGGTCCCGACAGCGTGACTCAAATAGGGAAGGTATATTTACATATGTACATCTACTCAGAGACCTTGGCGAGAATATCGCTGTCCTTGAGAAGCAAAAAGTCCTGTGTTAGTAATACTCATAGCACTGGGCCAGCCAGCGTGCCGGCTACACTCGGCCCGTCGCTCGCACTCACCTCATCACCAATCTTGATACTGGAACCGCCGAATGGGGGAATCAGGACCCGGTCACCAGCTTGAACAGAGGTTGGGACTCGGTTGCCCTCCTTGTTGAGCAGACCTGGGCCGACAGCCAGAACCTTAGCCTCGTTGAGCTTTTCAACGTTCTTCTCTGGGATGTAGATACCAGAGGCAGTCTGGGCCTGGGCCTTGGCTCGCTGGACCAGAACTCGGTCCAACAGTGGCACAATGTTCTTGAAAGACTTGATCGCAGACTATGTTAGCTTGGTCGACTTAGATCTGGCGCTCACCATTTTGATGTGAGAGTGACAAAAAGTTGGGATGGAAATTTCTAGATAGTAGGGCTAGGGTCGCCGCACCGCCCGAGGCTCGCGAGGGACGTCCAGCACGAAAAAAGCGAGACTATTGACCATTAGCGTGCTGTCTAAAAATATTCTATGTAGCAGGAGAGGGGTTCTCAAGCTCACTTATTACCTCCCTCTTACAATGTTTCTTCTCACCCGCAAGCCTCTGCTACCCTTTCCAACGTCTCTGTCAAAGGACAGGTATGGGCTCTCCTCGAACGAGCTGTGCCACATTCCCCACACAGGCAGCGATATCCTTCCTCGAACGAGCACTACATTCTTCCCGCTCCGGTATGCTTCAGACAGGACGGCAAGAGGCGTGGCGGTTAGTAGATTGACAGTGTCTTCTTCCACAGACTGGACCACAGCCACTCCAACGCATTCTGACGTTTCTGGCGCCAGAACATCAGGAATATATTCGGGGTCAACGAATGGACTGCCAAACTTGTCCAGGTTCACGTCTTCATCAACCACGAGGACAGAAACAACTGTAGCGCTGAGACATAGGGCGAAGTCCTCTGGGTCAACTCCTTCAGATTGCTGGATGGCAACAGAAGAGATGCCTGTCGGGCCAAGAGGGACCCTGAATGGTGCCATATGCGTGATGTGGTTCGTGAAGTCCAGTTTCTGAAGATAAGACATCAGTTGCAGCGCTCGCAAATCGGCTGCCTGGTACCGCGAGGTGGTGAGGTCACCGCTGCCAGGAAGAACGGTCTCCAACGCGTGGAACATCTCATTTGGACAGTTGAGAACGCTCTGCAAAGATTCACGCGCATCTGAAGCTCCACCGAGATAAACGACATGAGTGGGCCGAACATCCTGATATATACTCGCCAGCAGGTCCAGACCGAGACCCCGGACCCAACCAGGGGTGTTGACCACCAGAGGCGTCGGCCTCTTGGACTGCGCTGATTCGTATTCCCGCACCAAGTCTTTGGCGTATGCTAAATATAACGACGGCTCCTCTCTCGGCGAAGGGAAGCCGAGACTGTGTGCTTTTATTAGATGCGGCAGGTCGGAATGCATGTATGAGGGCGAAAAGTTGTATTCTCCGGCTGGTAGCTGATGAACGGAGACGATGCCGGGAGGTGCGTATTCTGGTTGGCCCGAGTCCAGTTCGAGATAGTGACAGGGAAGCTCGTTTCGGAGAAAGTTCGTCAGAAATCGACAGAAGGAAGACTTTCCGGCGCCCTTAGCACCAACAACCATAATTCTCGGGACACCCAAGCCCGCCGCTTGAAGTGCTAGTCCATCGGCTATGTTTTCACAGAAGTTGTTCCAGGACTTGAAAGGACAGAATAGTGGTGTTGAGGCAGGACCAAAGATGAGAGGCTCAAGTTTGCTTATCAGGCCCTTGAAAACCGGTGCCTGCTCGCTTAATCGAGCAAATCCAGACATTTGTAATGGCGTGACTTTGATGATGCTTCGAAATTGTGTTGGGGGTTCAAAAAATCGTTCTGTGTCGTGTGTTCGGGTCTCCACAACCAGATCTTGATCTAAAATGGGAACGCATTCAATAGCGGGAAGACCGTGACTGGGGAGGGCATGGATATCGTATGACCTGGCGTTGGCGTGGATTGTGCTTCCATAGATCTTCACGGCGCCTTTCAATATCATCACTTTGTATGATCCTTTGAATACGATACTCTGACCGTGTGTAAGTCCGAAGACAGATCCATCAGAAATATCTAAGGCGTTGGCATCGCTAGGATTGAACTTGGATATCTGAATCTCTCCATAGGTGTCCTCCTCGTACCCTTCCTCTTCAAAGGGAGTGCTTTCCGTGTTGTCTTCCAAATCAATGTCCTCCTCAGAAACAGGTTCTGACACTTCCGATAAGCTCACTGGAGTAGGCACGTCTTCTCGCTCCAGACAAACAGCTTTATTTCGTGCGAACGCACTTAGCGCTGCTGCATTAGTTTTCTTCGCAGCTATTCACTCACACTTTCTCTTCATGGCTGGTTCTGTACAATACCCTAATTTTCTTGTCGAAATATTTTTGATGTTGTCAGCGCCGCAGTTTGCACGGCTCATTGGGAGTTTGTGCGCCCAATCACGGACCGCGGATTGGTTCTCGACACGCGAAAAATATTCAACCTCTAGACATAACCATGGCTGAAGAGTCCCCATTGAAGACGGTCCAGGCCGACCCACGGTAAGTATCCGGAGTGTGCAACGTGCTGTTCAGGTCAATTTAATCATGAAGGGGTTTTCGGTGGAGATAAGCGACTCAGGAGCCACTACAGCGGTGATGCTCGGCAGATTAACTCTCAATACTCGACATTGGCTATGCGATGCCTTTTCTACAATCAGTCCCGACGACACGTTCTCAGAATGACGGGCTATGTGCTAAGTTCACGACAGTGGCTGCCAAGTGATGGCCGGGAAGGTTTCCGTCACGGAATTCACCAAACGCTAGTTGCAAACACATGCTACAGAACCACTCGATGAACTGTGCTAATCCAGATTCCCAAACCAGAACCAGACCAAGCACTGCTGGCAGAACTACGTTGACTACCACCGATGTGTCAACGCCAAGGGTGAGGAGTTCGAGCCTTGCAAGGTCTTCTTCAGCGCTTTCTCTTCCCTGTGCCCCGTTGGATGGGTCGCCAAGTGGGATGAGCAGCGAGAAAACAACAAGTTCGCTGCCAACCTGGAACCATAAGCATCAGCGTTCATAGCTAGATATTAATCTATCCGTTTCCGGACGCGCTCTAAAGCATTTACCGTTGTGGATGGGTCTATGACTACTGAACTTACTAGTAGCCGTATGCATGCGAATGCTCGCTTCGCTCGTTACCAGAAATCATCCTCGTAATCGTCACCTCTAAACTCATTGCTCGAATGCCTGACGTTCTCATCGCTAAACAAATCGTCATAAGCGTGATCTTTCTGGTAAGCGAGCTGTTTTCGTTCCCTGGATAGATTTAGCTCTTCCTTGTCTCTCATTCTTCGAATATCAGCCTCTCTCCGCTTTCGATCTTGCTCATACTCCGTCTGCTCTTTTTGTAGATCCGGGAAAGACTCGGTCTTGGACTTGTTTAGCCTGTTGATGATGCCGTTAACTCGAGTCTCGATGAAGACCTTCTTGACTAGGTTTTCTTTGTGAAAGCCAACCTGGCCGTCAGCCATACCACCGGTCTTTTTCAAGTTGCTCCAGGGAGTGTAGATGATGGTGATGTTGTCTTTCTTGTTGCCCTGGATGGAGTTGGCTTTAGTCAACTGGGCACAATCAATGAGGATCTCATTCGGAATGCTATCCCAGGACCACCCCTCGGGTAGTCTTAGGTAGACGTGGGCAGAGGATAGGTTATCGACGTGGAACTTGTTAGTTTCTACTGGGAATTGTGAGGTCTCTTGGTTACAGGTGATCCAGCTTGTGACTATCAACTTTCTGAGGTTCCCGGCAACTTGGCGAGTACTTTCTGAGGTCCATCTCCACCAAACTATTACTCACCCTATGTTAGACTGATCACTCTCTTGTATATCAATACTCACCAAACATCGGTATCGAGGCCAAATCTAATCAAAGACTCGTCTACGTTAGTCCCGCTTAACGTCTCATATGTGTGACTCGAACGTACTTTCCTCCTTGTGCTTTCCCATATACAGCGTCACGGGCTGCTCGGTTTCCGAGACGCCGGTCGTTGTGAAATAGTAGACCATTTTGATTATATGTGGTCAGCGCTCGCTACTAATTTTCGTGATCAGACGCGTCGCGACAATTACGCGTATTATTCACAAATGAGCCACCAGGAGTATCCAGACATCAATCCATACGAGGTGTTGGGCTTCGAAATCAAGGATGGGGAAAAGACCGACAAAATCAGTGCCAATGACATTAAGAAGGCCTACCGACGAATGGCGTTGAAGACACACCCAGACAAGGCTACCAACGAGGATGAAAAGGAGGATTTCCACACAAAGTTTCAAGAGGTCGCCTTTGCGTATTCTGTCCTGAGTGACGAGAATCGAAGGGCCAAGTACGATCGAACTGGAAGCCTGGAAGAAGTCGAGGATGACGTCAGTCTCGGTGAGCTGTTTGCGGACCTGTGCAAGGCAGAGGTTTCCAAAGAACTGATTGAAAAAGATAAGAAGGAGTACCGAGAGAGTGGAGAAGAACTGGATGATGTTTTACACTTCTACACCGAGGGCAAAGGTAACCTGGATCACGTGTTTGAAAACGTCATTCACTCGGACGTTGTCGAGGACGAGTCTCGATTTCGTGAAATGATTGATGAGGCCATCAAGGATAAAAAGGTCAAGTCATACAAGGCTTACACTACGGAGACAAAGGGCACAAAAGACAAGCGAAGAAAAGCCGCAGCAAAGGAAGCCAAGGAGGCAGAGGAGATGGCGGAAAAGCTTGGACTAAACAAGGTGAAATCTGGAGATGAGGACGCTCTGGCCATGATGATCAAGAAGCGGGGAGCGCAGAGATTTGACAACCTTATTAGCAATCTGGAGGCCAAGTACGGCGCTGGTGACAAGAAGAAGAAGAGGAAGACAAAGTAGTCTGCGACCTGTCCCACTATTCATTTTGACTAGAACATGTAATGGCATTATTTATAGCATTTCGTAACAACCTTGTCCTAGCGTACCGTCCACCGCTGAGAGCCGACCTAGAGATGACTGTTACGTCTCACTACTCTCAACGGTGCAAGGAGCTAACCCGAAAATCCAGCTTCTCTGAGAGACTCTGGAATAGCCTTGAGCACAGCGTCGAGATGGCCCAGCTTGGGGTTTGTGACGGAGACACCCATATGTCCGACTCTAAAATACTTGGTGGCGATGTCCTTGTGGATTCCGGCGGCGATTCGAATGTTGTGTTTAGTGACCAGTGGCAGCAGATCATTGTTGGTGACGCCCTCTGGCAAGTAAATAGCACTCAGACCGTGGGCGGCCTTCTCTCGGCTGACGGCGACGAGCTTGAGACCCAAGCCCTCGAAGGTGTCCTTGACCTTGTCGGAGGCCTTGGCGTGTGTAGCGAATCGCTCCCGCACCGACTCCTCAGAGGTAGCAAACTGTTCCAGGGCCTCGGACAGAGCGAAAACATTCTGAACGGCTGGGGTGGCGAAGTAGGATGGTCGACCCTCCTCATAGGCCTTCATGATTGGAGTCCATCGCAGCAGCGAGGTGAAGTAGCCGGCAACTGGCTGCTTTCGAGTCTCGACGGTCTTAATGGCTCGGGCAGAAGCGTAGCACACAGACAGGCCTGGTGGGGCGCCGAGGGCCTTTTGAGACGCACTCAGCACAAAGTCTAGGTTCCAGGCGTCGAACTCAATGGTCTCGACGCCAACAGAGCACACGCCATCGACAATGACGAGAGTCTCAGGAGACACCTTCTTGACAACCTCGGAAATAGACTTGACGTCGCTGAGAACACCGGTGGAGGTGTCGACGTGGGTTATGGTGATAAGCTTGTACTTTTTCGCTTTCAGAGCAGACTCGATTTGCTCCAGAGTTGGTCTGTCGCCAACTGGGGCGGTGATTTGATCAACCTTGGCTCCGTAGGCCTCCAGGCAGTCGGCAAACGAAGAGGAAAAGTAGCCAGTGTTGAGAACCAGAGCGTGCTCGCCCGCCTCGATCAGGTTAGCGCCCACGATATCCCAGCCCAGAGAACCAGAACCAGCAATAATGAACGGCTGGGCATGTGGATCTTTGGACAGGAAAGCGGTTCGCAGCAAGGTTAGCGCCCGGCCAAACGATTTGATAAATGGCGGCGCAGTGTGTGCCTCGGCTGGGTGGGCCATGGCAGCCAGAACCTTGTCGTCGAACTCAATGGGTCCGGGAATCATAATAAGCGGGTGGGGGGTCTGAGTAGAGGCCATTCTGAGAGCGGGAATAGACTGTCGAAGTGTGAGCGCCGGTCTAAGTGTAAGAAGGAATGAGAGATGACTAACTCTCATGATGATCTTATCGCGGGGAGGACGGTTGCCCACCGCCAGGACGCGGGGAGGCCAGGAGCTTCGGACTGAGCCGAGGGGCCATATGCAGCCAGTATAACGTTGCGTATGACTAAATTCTTATTGGAGGCTACAACGGTTATGTGACTAGCTGATTATCTGTCTGTAGTACGCCGGTCTCGTCTGGCTGCGTGTCAAGACCATGCGACTGAAATCTCGGCGGGCTTTTACGTTGAAAACACACGTGTTCACGTGTTCAACGTGATTATTTGATGGCGCAAGAAGACGACGCAATCAACTGAATTGCTTCACAATAGTTTAGGATTTTCGAAGCCGTAGCGCCACTTCCCTAGGCAGGGTTGGGTTTTATCGTTTGACTCTGGAGGGCGTGATTGCTGCGGCTGATGATTTTACATCTGGGGTGCAGGCAGGCGCGGTCAATTGTCAAACCACGTGTCAAATAAATATATGACTGATGGTATATATCGGTAACTTGGGCCGTAAATCGCAGCTTTGTAACCTGTGAAATTAAAAAGTGAATTCTTTGCTCTCCGGAAATATGCCTCACATGCAGCTATATATATATGGATCGATCCAGGCATTTGCCGCTGGTTTTGTCAAGCTTCACTTTACCGCTCGACGACTATGAGGAGCCTGTTGATAAATTCCTGTTTTTGAGAAGTATACAGATACCCGGTGTCTCCAAATTAATGAGTGTCAGCCCTCTTATTGCATGCGCGAAATGTCCCGTTTTCTGAGCATAGATAACATGCATGTTAGGTAACGGTGTCAAGTTAATTGATTGTCTGGATATCCTGTGCCAAAAGCATACGATGAGGCACAGATCGCAATTTCTTTGCTTTAATCTAATCAGGACCACCGGTCTCTTCATATCCTCTCGATATATTTTTTTTTTTTGTATCGGGTCAATTATACTATGAAATAATACAACTAACAAGGCTCGAAACGAGGAAATCCCGCGTGGGATGAAAACCTCGAGGAAACTGTGACTAGCAGCTAAGACTGCTGACTAAGGAGTGGTGTTCACCGTGTTGATAGAATTAGAGTTGTTGAATGTGCCTGTCCCTGTACCTAAAGTACTTCTCATGGTGCCCTGCCACTATACTGTGACATAAGACTCCATTATCCTGATCTCCTGCTCCCACGTCAGTGGGTCGACGTTAAAGCGTAGGTCTTTGGCCAAGCACTGGATCGCGGTAAAAAACCGGCCCAGCGTAAGCCTTGCTTTCTCATCAAGAACCATTCGGTAGACCTCCCACCAGCCAAGCGGCTGGAGAGGGCCTCCTGGGTCAACCAGGATTCCCCAGAGATGGAGGGTGGTTCGGCACTCTAGATGAAGATGCACCACACCTTCCCTAGTGGCCTCATCGCGGCACAGGGCACAAGAACGTTGACGATGTCGCATGAAAGCGCTTTTGGCTAAGAGGTCCTCAGACCATGAACCGTAGTGATGGCCGATGTTGAGGAGAAAACAGTGGATGGCCTCAGCAGCCCAAGGGTTTCGGCGACGAATAGGCTGTAAGGCCGGCCATAGAAGTCTACCACTGGGCGCCCGGGGCGGCCGTGCAGTGTTACCATTGCCCCACTGAGGCGGGAGCAGCGGCCCTGCCTGAACCGCCTTCTTGTTCCATATCTTGGCGAAGGAGAAACGATATATACGTGCGCCGAATTTCGTTTTGCGCTTCAAACGTGTTGGGAGTGAGCCTGTCTCGCTTACCAGCTATTCACGTGATACCAACACGTGACACAAGTAATCACCAGAGTCAAGGTGATTCTTGACAAATCATGGAACCTGACAAATCATGGTCAGAAGACCAGAGGGGACGGTGTCACCTTAGTCATCCAGCCAGACTATAAAAAAGGGCAGGGATTATTCAAGTTATCAAATCTTTTTCATATCAGTACATTGTGTTCTATCGTTAAACGTCTGTACATTCCTAACAGATTAAGAGACACAGTAGCGATAAGATTGAGTTCAACATGTCGTACGATGAATATTTGAGTACCGATGCTCAGAGTCTTGAGTACCGAAGCGGCCAATTCAAAGTTACCACTAAGAAACACTGTGGGCTGGAAGCTCATCGTGCGGCTATCGTGGAAGCAATGGTCGGCCAAGGTATCGAGAAAATGGTGCTTGTAACTCCCGTCTCTGACCAGGAGTACAACACTGTGAGCGGACTGCTGTCGCTGGACCGCCTCAAGAAGCTGGAAAGTAACCACTCGTGGTTGACGGTCTCGTCAAGGACGGTTTGGATCGACAATTTGGAAATGAAGATCCGTGAGCGAGACGGTGATCTGTGCGTCAAGATGGGCGACGATTACCGTCCCCTCACCGAGGACGAGAAGGTTCGTGCTGGCCTGGACAAGGACGCAAAGACTATCTCGGAGAAAAGGAACTTGTCGGCCGTTTACGCAGCAATCTATGGAAAACTGAAGGGCTTCCCTCTTTATCGAAAATTCGAGGACAATCTTGCACCTACAAGAATGCAGGATTGGGAGCTCGTTGAGAGGTATTTTCGAGTATACTACAGTACGGTTAAGCTGTCTCGCAACGCCGAGGTGTTGAAGAAAATAACCAAGTCTCTGCCGAAAGACCTTCAGCAGAGAGTGACCCATGCAAAGGATATCGCCACAATCTACAACGTTGTCAAGCGACGGGCTGAATCAATCAAGTGTCACTGAGGAAGGTGCCACGTTGACAAAGTTATGTCCCCCTGTTGTACCAGGCCTTGCCCGCCTGTTCAGGCGCGTCGAAATTTCTAGGGCTCGGTGCATATGCGGCTACACGGGTCTTATCGGGTCCTCCAAGACAAAACCCGAGCACCCCAGTCCCGAGCGCGTGTGCAGCCAACAATTATCAAGCTGTGTATCGTCACGAACTTACAGCAATCGACTGCTCACTGCAGACGCTTAGGGACGTAATGCTATCCAAGACGCGATGAGGGTCCTGCGCAACACAATGGATAAGGCTTCCGCGCTTCACTCGGAGGCAGGCGGAAGCACGCGCCCGTCGGCTTGCCGTCGGTTTTTCGCTATCAAATTACCCAAATCCTAACCCTGCCTGTAGGGCCAAGCTGATATCTTACGTAAACCGCCAAATCTTTTCACAGCTTGCAGACACTTCCAGCCTCAATCACTCTCACGTTCTATCCACTT
Organism: Blastobotrys robertii; assembly: GCA_030564385.1. Classification (NCBI taxonomy): domain Eukaryota; kingdom Fungi; phylum Ascomycota; class Dipodascomycetes; order Dipodascales; family Trichomonascaceae; genus Blastobotrys; species Blastobotrys robertii. The sequence continues at coordinate 46,725 of JAJLUQ010000063.1, read as the reverse complement.
TCAGCTTTCTACACAACACAACCAACCACTTAGTTTTTGGCCCGAGTAAGCCCGGGGCGCGCGCTGTGACTCAACGTTCTTTTAGTCCCGAACTTTTCTTCTGCACAATTCACACAATTGGCAGAAGTTTTCTTGTAAAATTACCGAACCTCAATTGAAACGCCCGAGGCTGGAAATGTCAACTTACGCACTGTCTGAATCCCACAAAGACCTCCTGGAGGCCCGTCTCGTCAACCTCGACCCTGAGGTTGACGGCATCATGAAGGACGAAATTGAGCGACAGCGAGAGTCCATCGTGCTCATTGCCTCTGAGAACTTTACCTCCAAGGCCGTCTTCGATGCTTTGGGATCCCCAATGTGCAACAAGTACTCTGAGGGTTACCCAGGTGCTCGATACTACGGTGGTAACCAGCACATTGACCGAATTGAGACTCTGTGCCAGCAGCGAGCCCTCGAGGCCTTCCACGTCACTTCCGACAAGTGGGGTGTCAACGTCCAGACCTTGTCTGGTTCTCCTGCCAACCTCCAGGTCTACCAGGCTATCATGAAGCCACACGACCGACTCATGGGCTTGGACCTTCCACACGGTGGTCACTTGTCTCACGGTTACCAGACCGACACCCGAAAGATTAGTGCCGTGTCTACCTACTTTGAGACTATGCCATACCGAGTCAACCTCGAGACCGGCATCATCGACTACGACATGCTGGAGAAGACTGCCGTCCTATACCGACCCAAGGTGTTGGTCGCCGGAACCTCTGCGTACTGCCGACTGATTGACTACAAGCGAATGCGAGAGATTGCCGATTTGGTTGGTGCCTACTTGGTTGTTGATATGGCCCACATCTCTGGCCTGATCTCTGCCCAGGTTATCCCATCTCCATTCGAGTACGCCGACATTGTCACCACCACTACTCACAAGTCTCTGCGAGGCCCACGTGGTGCCATGATCTTCTTCCGACGAGGTGTTCGATCTGTTAACCCAAAGACCGGCAAGGAGACCCTGTACGACCTCGAGAACCCCATCAACTTCTCCGTTTTCCCAGGCCACCAGGGTGGTCCACACAACCACACCATCACCGCTCTGGCCGTGGCCCTCAAGCAGGCCAACACCCCAGAGTTCGTCGCCTACCAGCAGCAGGTTATCAAGAACGCCAAGGCCCTTGAGCACAGCTTCATCCAGCGGGGCTACACCCTGGTTTCCCACGGTACCGACTCCCACATGGTCCTAGTCTCCCTGCGAGACAAGGGCATTGACGGTGCTCGAGTCGAGGCTGTTTGCGAGCTTGTCAACATTGCTCTCAACAAGAACTCTATTCCAGGTGACAAGAGCGCTCTGGTGCCTGGCGGTGTCCGAATCGGCGCCCCAGCCATGACCACTCGAGGCTTTGGCGAGAAGGACTTTGACCGAGTCGTCCACTACATTGACGAAGTCATTAAGTACTCTCTGGAGGTGCAGGCCGCCTTGCCAAAAGAGGCCAACAAGCTCAAGGACTTCAAGGCTAAGGTTGTTCAGGGCGACGAGAAGCTCGCCGCTCTCAAGAAGGAGATTGCCGACTGGGCCAAGACCTTCCCACTGCCAGTTTAAGCTAGCCTCGAGCCAGCCCTCAACATTGCGGCGGCTATTTAACTAACCTTCAACGGACAGTTCGTACAGTTCAACACATGATGTATATAGCATAACAATCTTTATCGACGGCACCCTGTATGCAATGGTCCTAACTTGACGGTGCCCCATTAGTCGCGCGTCCCTGTCTCACTGTATCGCGCGGCTATCACAGGGCCCATGGACCTATTCCCTTACGAACTCTGGCTGGAGATCCTGGACTACCTGCCGATTCCTGACCTTGCGCGTCTCAGGGTAAGCTGTCGCTACTTTAGCGAGTGCATTGATTTAAGCTACACAATATGGGAGCAGCCTGAGTTGACCAGGCTGAACGAAGACGGCCAGAGCGCAATTGGACTGATTGTCAAGTACAAGGCCGCAGAGCTCAATGTCCACCTCCCTGAAATGGATTTAGATGGTGTGGCCGTGGCGTACAAGGCGGACTATATGATTCTCTGCTCGGTCGACTCGCCGAGCGTTGGCTTTGAATGGCTCAGACGGGGACAGTCTCTGCCACGCCTGAAAGAAGTCATTCTTCAATTGGGCGCCGATACAGTAGACCAAATGTTTTCCGGCGACTTCAACGTTCTCGCAGAGTTATACCCATCAGTGTACCTCACACTGGAATACGGGCTTTCTCTTCAATCCAACTACAAACTTCAAATTGGACCAACTGTGAAGAGGATAAGTACCTGTGTTCGTGACGAAGGCGACATTGCCAGTTTCACTCAGTACTTTGAAGTTGACCCCGACAACAACGTCGAGATCCTGCACATTGAGTCCTATGGCTTTCACGGCACCGTGAGCGTGGATGCATTTGCGACTCTGATTGACAAGTTCAGGCGTCTCAAATATTTCACAACAGATCGGCTCAGCTACGAAGCAACGTGTTTTGTGGAAGTGAAGTATCCGCATCTCAAGGTTCTGTGCGACTTTGAGGACGAGATGTTTCCTCACTGCCACGAGGTGCTGGAGGAATTGCAGTCGTATTAGACAGTCGAGCGCTCGCTCGTTTATTAGTGTATTGTCGTATGTGTGTGTTGGCTGGAGGTCGTGCTAGCAACTAAAGCTCTTTCCTGTACGTCACCTTGTCCACCTTGACCTGTCCGTCAATGTAGGAGTATATATACACGACGCAATTAGCGCCTTGAATGTCGAGCAAGCAGAAGCTCGGGTCTGGGTCCGCTGGCTCGTCTGGGTCGCGTTCATCGTCCTTCGTCGTCTCCTCTTCGGGCCAGCCAGTGTAGAAAGCGCCAGTAGCGGAACCAGGGTTGATAAAGAATTTGCCTTCCAATTGGTAGGCCTCAGTCTTGTGAGAGCCTCCCCATAGCAGAAGGTCGACATCTAGCTGTCTAGCAACGATTAGCAGGGCATCTGGGTCGCCATTCGGAACGACACTGTGGCCCGCCACCAGGCCAATCTTGAGCTGGCCATGCGTAACAACCCGATTTAGGGGCAGCGCAGCGCCTGTAAAGCCCGACTCGTCGAATTCGCCTTTGACAGCTTGGTAATCAGGTGATAGGTTCTGGAGATAGTTGAGTGTTGGTTTGCTTGTGACGTTGCCTAGACAGAGGACCTGTGTAATCTTGCCAGGGACCAGTAATTTTCGGAACTTCATTAGCACCAGCATTACGAGCACAAAGAGTGACTAAAGCCTCGTTAAGACTCTCACGGCAAATCTTAATTTGTAGCGCCATGACCTCGCCATCCCGTATCGCTCTCATCACAATCAGCAAGGCACTCCGCCTCAGCATGAACTCACCTTTTCTGGAAGATCCTAGGTTAGTATAGTCCTGGTTGCTCCAAGTGAATACTCACGGCCGCCCGATCAGGTATATGGAGGTCACCAATTGCTAGAACCAGCATGTTGTGTGTGTGGAGGTCCCAGCATCGCGATACACATCACCTCAGCAGGCGATGCGATAACCACGCAAAACGCATTTAACACAGAGATGTATTCAAATTACACATTCCTAGACAGGTCCTAGGGCCTTGAGAGTATAGGAGCAGGGCTGTGACAGAACCAGAAAATCAAGGCTCTGATCCTCTGAAGGCTTCTACACGACTAACACGTGTTTGGTGCTCGCCTTATACTTTACACTCTTTACGCCAGTCCGATAGCTAATCAGGCGAATGTCAGTCAGCTGACAAACAGCCCCGTGGTACTGCTACGATGGGCCAAGCTGAACGAACCACAGAGCGAACTAAACAGCTGGGCTTGACTACTATCTGGCTAACGTGGGCATTGGCACCGAGACGGATAGTGCGACGTTTGCCCAGTATCGCTTTCAAGTATGACAACCGCAACCGGCGTCCAAAAACTAACGTGATTTCAGGCACCTGAGGTACATGCCAGCGAAGACATAACACGTTACACAAACAGTGTACGAAGGCTTCACTGGACAATAGAGTCATTCGTTGTACAGGCCCAGGAACCAGCGTTGCCTGGGGATCAAAGTTCAAAACTGAGAAATCAATTACTATGAAATAACTATTCCTCTTGAAACGGCACCCACGCTTGACGAGATTAGGAACCTACAGTTAGAATTGCCCAAAACTTCATTCTGCTTCAGAAGTAAAAATTAAGGTAGCGTGGTTTTTTCCACATCGACGCCCGCCAAGGAAACCCCGGCGGGAATCTCGAGCCAAATGCACTCTAGTCATCATTGCAGTGTATATTACTCACCATTTGTCAAGCCTGGCCACTATTCAAGTCGGATCGCCTGAATAGTGGCCAAGTGTGATGGGAGTTGAAAGAAAATTTTGGGCCCTTTATACCCGTGCGCGCACCTCGTCGTCCTGCCAACCATCACCGTGGGAACCTTTAGCAGTCACAGAGCACGCCGGAACCGCAGAATTCGAACACTAGGATATACTGAAGAGAGCGCTTGCATTCGTGATATCATTGATACCTATCATGTTACCATATTCCTCGTAGACCGCTGAGGTCTGTATAAATAAACTATAAATATTTTGTAGCGCCCGCGCTATCGTGGTTAGCAGGGCAACAGCAGGCCGCTGCTAATGACCAATGTTTATGACTCCTGGGGACCTGGTAGTACCATGGCGAGAGCACATCATACTCCGGCTGCGTACTCCCATAGTCTACTCGCAATCGCATGTAAATACTCATGGGCGTAGGCTACCAGATTCCCCACTTCTTGTCTCTGGCGGTTCCAGCTGATGCAACAGTGGCTATGCTACCGCAGCTTTGGCTCTGTGGCATCTTCAACGCCGAAATAGTACCCGAACTCTGCGAGGGCGACACTTTTTTACTCCTTGTAGTCAAGGAGTAAATCTTGTCGTTCAGCTCGTCAATCTCCTCCCGCGCCAGTGCCTCGGACGTCTTGGCCGAAGCCAGTTCCATAAGGTACCGCTCGCATAGGTGACAGCTTTCGGAGTCCTTCTGCAGTGCCTTTGTGGTCTCGATGGCCATTCGCTGCTTGATGTTGGAGATACATGCATTCAGCTTGTCCAGGTCAATCTGGTCATCCTTCAGAATATAGGATGAAGCCTGAACCATAGACAGCAAGGTGCTGATTTCGTCTCGGTCGTACGATCGCTCTCGCCGTTCAGCCTCCAGAGCCTTCTTGGTGTACTCAAGCTCCTCCTCGAGGGCCGCCATCTTCTTCTGCCCATCAGTGGGCTCCACAGTGTCGTATGACGTCACCGAGGAGGCGCTAGAAAGCTCTGAGGAATCAAAAGACGAAACCGAGATCTTGGAGTCGCTTCTGTGAAGCGCGGGGGTGGACGACGCGGGAGAGTTTGTGGATCGCATTGGCCAGGAAATGTTGAACGGGAACTTGGGAGCAGCAGCAGACCGGCTGCTCTTTGTACGTTTCAGCTTGCCCGTAGTTGAATACTGCTGTTCGAGCTGTTTCAGGTTACCTAGGATCTCTGCAGGTAGGGATGTGATATCCGCAATAAGCAAATCTCCATCGTATCCATAGACATCCCATAGCCGGCTTCCCAGCAGGTGCTGGAGAATCTGCTCCTCGTCGTCAAAATTCAGCAGCATTTTCTGGTTTCGCTTCAGAACAGCCAGTCCGACCCGCATCAGCGTTGGAATGGCGCCCTCAGCGAACATGACATCATAGACTCGAACCAACATGGCCAGCGGGCACGTGACTGCAAAGAAGGACAAGAACCACTGCGAGGCAAAGATGGGATTAGCCCCTAGCTCGCTGAAGTGCGCGCTGAGGATTGGCAGATGAATCCCAAAGAGCGACTCAAACTGGTACATTCTAAGCTGCAGGCCGGCCATGTCGGCGGTGAACATGCTTCGAACGTGGTAATCCTCCATGAGTTTGACTAGAACACAGAAAGCATCCTTATCACTCATGTGCAGTAGTAGAGGTCCCGCCAGGAAAGTCAGGCCCTGGCAATAGCCGACTTGCATGTCGTAGGCGCTATATGCACGCAGAACTCTGCCCAGCATGTTCTGACCCTCGCCGTTCTGTTCCTGGAACAAGCCAATCTCGGGAAAGGTCCGGTTGAGGTCTCGGCCAATAATTTTGACAAAAGGTGTCCACTCGGCGGCTAAGCTGTCGTATAAGGACTCAAAGGTCGCGGACTGTGCCTCAGACATGGCTTTCCAGGCCACTCCTCGCAGTGGCGGGGGAATGCCTGATCGAACCATGACACTGGCATACTTTGGTATCTTTTCGGCGGCCTCTCGATAGTGAGCTATCAGCAGAGCCCACAGCTTGAGCTCTGAATCCTCGCAATCGATCGTGGCCAGGTGTGGAATGTCGGTATAGGGGGCGTTTTCCTGAGTGGATATGTATTCCCTGAGCTCTTCCACAGTCTGAATCTGATTGTCGACGGGCTCATGGCCTTGGATCTGTGCTAAGCGGTCGCGTAAAAACTCCAGGTTCTCTTGCGACACGCCCGCCATCCGGTTCTCGATTTCTTCAAACTGGCTCCAGTCCATTTTGCTCAAAAAATGTTCTCAGGTGTGTAGATTTCGTGTAGTCTGGCGTGCGTTTCAGGTTGTATAGCGTAGAGCGTAATCTTAATGAAAGTTGTCGTTCAGTGAACCTTGCCGTTAAATGAAAGTGCTAATGAGCGTGTCGGTAATGAGTGAACACTGATCAATGAATGTGTAGGATCACGAGGGCGAGGAATGAATGGCTCCTGGCAACCCCTTTAGGTATAGTGTGGGACGTCACCCGGCAGTGGGTTTACCTAAATGCGGCACTGTGCATGGTTGGCGCATAAGCTTACAGAGGGTGTACAGAAAACGGTGCGCGCGTTTATAAGGAAACGCCAGTTTTACTCTGTTACAGACATTGCCTTATAGTTAAGTTAGAGTTTAACAAGGCGAGGCATAAGGTTACTGCTGCTATGAGTGCGCTAACGTGCGCCAACGTGCGAGGTGGACCAGCCTCCACCGCGCCTCCCTATGTACCATCATGCGCCGAGCGCCAATCCTTGAGCCGACGTTGTGAGGGATCAATTGCCGTGTGTAGGCCACGGGGCACATACATAGCCGCGTAGCATGAATTATACTGTTACACTGTATGTCTAAGGACAAGCCGTAGAGCTATAGCTATACACCATACAGCAAAGAAAGTTGAGGATTGTGAGCTGCGTTCGCTCACGCACCCGCGTATCAGACTCGCATGCGCCCAGGCCCCGTTCCTGTTTCTACGCGGACACAGATCATGACGTTAGAAGTCCGAACATCATCACAGGACCGCGCGAATAATTGTAGCGCGAGCTGCCTAATGCGGGTACGGCGTTAGCGATGACGCCCCTTTCATTTCCTCAATAGGGGAAATGTCTTAGCAGCCAGCGCGTAGTGAACCATCGCGTGGAGCGCGTGGAGCGCGTGGAGCTGAGTGGGTAAGGGTAGGGTACAACCAGTAAATAGATGAGCAGACAGCAAAGAGATTGACATAAACAGACAATGAGCACGAACGGTCGATTAGCGTGCGCGTGATTGACAAGCCGTGGTAAAATGAGTAAAGTCCGCGTCGTGTACCTGGCCGTGATTTTAGCTGAGTACGCACCGGGCGTACCTTACCGCTTACCCCTTCAGGGTAAAGCGTCAAGGCGTCAACCTTGCTTACGGTTAATAGTTAAGGAGGAATCAAGGGTGCTTGCGTGCCGCGAGTATCTGTCAGCTGAGAAGATTTTGGCGATCTGTTTTGGCAACTGGTGATTTTCCGGAGCTGTAAATCTGATTTAGTATTTTTATTACGACATGTGCGCGACAAAGATGCAATGGGCTAATTGGTATTGGCGTCAAGTGAGGGAATATCCATCATTACAGGGAATATTGATGTAACCAGATAGCTATCAGCGGACTGTTGAATACCACAAGCTATTGGTCCATTCGATATGAGTACGTTGACAGCGGTTGGGCTGTGACTACCGGTTAGTTCTGGTGCTGTCTCTTCACGTACCGTCGCTAGTGTGGAATGCATCGGGTCACTGATTGCGAGTCGGGTTGCAACATGCCTTGAAGGGACAAAAATTCAACGCTCACATTAGGATGTCGACCTTGAACGCGCCCCTCCTAGCCCCCATGAGCTGCCATAGCTAATCAAACCACGCCAGCCAGCACTTGGCACTCATCATGCCGATCAATGCCTGTTATATTAAACCGCGGCCTCGGCACGATGCCCACCCGCCCCTCATAGCGCCTCAAAATAAATCCCTCCCTCGCGAACCTGTAGTCCCGGCTGCCCAACATCCCCTCCGGCCAAGACCCGGCTATCGGCAGTTGTGGGTCCGGCAGCCGGCCAACGGTGGGGCTCGGCGGTAGGCAACCGTTTCGACTCCTAGGAATTCCCAAAAGTTATCAGATCTTTTCAATTTTTCACTTCCCTTTTCACACATACGCGCGTCCGCAACAGAAGAGCTGGACAGTACGACACTTATACTGTCTGAGTACCGGTGTCAAAGTCATAGTAATAGTGACTTAGAGCTAACAACAGCCTCTGTAGGCAACCACACTCTCTATAGCAGCCTGTTACTGACACGTGACATGCTGCCTATGCCTACCCATGATGGTACAGACTCATTCCCCAGACACTATGGAGCACGAGCACGAGCACGAGCACGAGCACAAGAAGGTCAAGCTTGAAGGTGACACGCCTAGCCCTGGCAGCCCGCCGTCGTCCACCAAGACCCGACCCATACGGAGCTGCACCCACTGTCGCCAGCAGAAAATCAAGTGCGACGCTTCAGAAACTTATCCACAGCCCTGTACGCGATGTATGCGGATGCACCGGTCGTGTCGCGTGGACCCGTTCTTCAAGCCACAGAAGGGCGGCCAGGTTCAGAGCTTACGGGAGGACCTTACCTCACTACGGCAGCAGGTAGAGTACCTCCAGAAGCGAGAGATGCTTCTGGCTTCGGCCGTAGCAGAAGCCAATCCTAATAGCGCCCTTATCCACGACTTTCCCACACCGCCACCACAGAAGACCACCATTTCACTCAAGGTCCCCCTGGCGACGCCAGTGCGAGATGTGCGAGACCACAAGGAGCTCAAGCCGCCGCCGAACAACGAATTTGAGCTAGGGGCTGTGAAGCTGCCCTTGGAGCGGGCAAAAGAGCTGCACCAGCGCTTTGTCGAAAACTTTTTGCCCTATCTGCCCATTATGCAGTCGGCATCCGCAATAGAGCTATACCAACAGTCGGAGCTCCTGTTCTGGGTTGTCTGCGTGACGGCGTCTCTAAGCGAACCGGAGCCAACGCTATACAATGAACTATGCGGGGTCATCAAGCAGCTGGCGATAGAAACGTGCTGGATAAACACACCGCGGTCCGCGCATATCGTGCAGGCCCTTCTCATCCTGGGAACTTGGCCGCTGCCGAACGAGAAGGTCCTTGATGACTGCTCATACAGATTCGTGGGCCTGGCCAAGTCACTGGGTATGCAGCTCGGTCTACACAGAGGAAAGTTTATTTACGAGTTCAGTCGGTCGCAGGTGCCGCTGAACGACGCCGAGACCTGGCGAACGCGAGCCTGGCTGGCCTGTTTCCTGACGGAACAGGTATGGTCGGCAAACCTGGGCCTTCCGCCAAACTTTGCTGTTGACTACCTTGTTGACACGGCAACCAAAGACGAGACGCTGCCTCCTTCGTTCCGGTGCTTGATTGTGCTGAGCGTGTTTTACTCGAAAATGGTTAAAATGCTGGGGACAAGCGTCACCTCCGCAGACGGCCTCACTGACGCAAAAAACAGAGTGGCTCTAATCGAGGTCTTGGAGCTAGAACTTGATCGAATAGTCCGCGACCTTGCCTCCATGGACCCCGCCATTGAAATCTACTACCTCTACATCAAGCTCATGCTATGCTGCTTCGCGTTCCTGCCCGGCCCATCGCATGACGACCAGACAAAGTACGTCGTCACGGCGTTCCACGCGGGCACAAGAGTAGTTACTCTAATTTGTCAGCTGGTCGAAAAACGACAAATTATCGAATACCCCATCTACATGAGACAAGCCGTCAGCTTTGCGGCGTTTGTCCTGTTCCGGCTCCACCTCACAACACACCTATTGCCCAATCACGTGATTTCTGCTCGTCAGTCAGTGGTGACAGTTCACAGGCTGTTCCGAAACATGCTCACGGCATGGAAAGACGTGGAGAACGACATTTCGCGAACAGCAAAAGTTTTGGAGAAACTCAATTTTGTCATCATCACGCACCCATACCTCCTCACAAAGTCACCGGGCATCATTTACCGAATGCGATCGCATCTGACAGCGTCAATGTTCTACGAGCTTATCTGGACAGTGCACGAGGCGCGCCGCAGAGGTGGGGGTGCACTGACTAAGGGCAAGAAAACAGATGATGCGCCAATACCGAAGCAGCTGATAGGTCCGGAGCATCCTCCCGATGACGGCACGCCGCCGCCGCCTCCGCTACCGTTCTATAATCAAATCACGAGAGACAATTTCACGACAAATATCACAACGACACCTAATGGAACGACAATAACGACTCTAGTGCCCATAGAAACGGCAATGACGCCGGCGGCTGCAGGTCCAGCCACGGCCGCTCTGTCCCCAATGGTGCCAGTGAGCTTAAGTTTGCCGAATGGTAACGGGAACGCGATTGATGAGATGGACACAGGCCTGGCCGCACTGCTGGACAGCACTGGCGCCTCAAGCGACCCGCTGCATCTAGACACTCTTATGCAGGGCATTGACTGGATGAACGAGAACAGCGACGACTTTGTGGGTTGGATGGACCTCCATCTAACGCAGGCATTCTAATGAGCAACGACTGATGACATACCGTACATATTAAAAGTAATCCTCTACTGACAGGTTCCAGTGGTCTGCCAGCCCGTAGAACACCGCTACTAGTAGATCGTGTCTGCAGACAAGCGGACAAAAGTCGTCTCTGTATCGGAAATACGGGAACTCCTTCTCTACCGGCGCGTATGCAATGTTGTCTGTGCCAATATGGCGTAGCGTTTTCAGTTTTCTGATGAGAGGGTTAAGCGAGGACTCGTTGATGTAGCCGTAGAACGGTCCACCTCGGACATAAAACATCTCAACGTCATTGTCCGAGTCTACGTCGAAGCACTGGCTCAGGTCGGGAACCAGCGCATCCTCAGTGATAAAGTAGCTCTTGAGCTTGACGCCGAGACTCTTGACATTTCGTCCGATTTTGACTTTGGGGCCATTTATATCATCCAGGTTGTCAACGTCCAGGCGAACGGAGATCGTCACGTTGGGGTATATGATTGAAAATGCAGGTAGGCTTATGTTTTTGAGGGCAGCGGCCAGTTGGTGTGCAACGCCAACTACCGTCACATGCTTGAGTTTTCGTGGCTTTACTAGATGCTTGTTCTTCGCCAGGGCATCCAATACGCGGCTCGGCACCTTCCTGTTGGAGATGTACACAGCGGTGGCCTTGCGCAGAAACTGAACGACTGGCGAGCTTTCGTTTGCCAGGTAATTGCCTTTCAGTGGGATCTCAAAACGCAGGTGCGGCTTCTCGGGCGCAAGAAGAGCACCGGGATATCCATCGAACATGACATACCCGTCCAAATGCTCGCCAAACCCCTCGTATATTTCCCAGATGATGGTTGGTTCTATGATGTCATGCAAGTAGCGGCACGCCCGCAGATTGAGAATGTCGCGTAGTTCTAGGAATTGTAGTACTTCACGCCAGATGTCAGGTGGGAGGGTTGTAATTGGTGGTCTAGTAGGCGCTGAGTCTATCGGATCCGCTTTGGTTGCAGGCCGTGTCGCAGATTGATACGCTGGTGGACTGGGTTGTTGATTTGTCTTTCCGTTCGATATCTGCGGGCTTCGTGACGCCTTCAAGCTCTGCAGTGCCTTCAACGTCGGCGACTGTGTCTTTGCTGATTCGCTCCCGCGATTGTGTAATGCATTGGAGATCACATCAGAGTGCGCCTTGAACGTCCGGATAGCGTCCTTGTGCTTGCCCAACGTTTCGTCAGTGGGTATCGTCTCGAACACCTCCAGGGCACTCGTCAAGCTCGCCAGGAAGCTCTGAGCGCTCGCCATACAAGTAAAGTTAGACGAAGGCACGGCGCGCTGAATCACGCGATGAGGTACCGTGTGGCTGTCGGGACTGCAATCAACCTGTACCACACTTAATAAAACGAATTTAGTTCGACAAGCAACCAATCAGCGATCATTGACACGCTGCTCCTCTGTGATATCTGATTCCTGCACTGTGCTCGCCGAGGCCATGCTTCACTGTAGATGCAATGAAATTACCAGTATACGGTTACCGAAGCGCGTAAAACCTGCAAGAGAGACTCTCAACAATGTTTGGTAACATCGATGACAGGTCAGCAACTGTATTAAAATGATAACACTGGGTTTGAAAGTGAACGTACTCTGGGTGCTGTCTGTGAGTTGTCTGCGGAGACCAACTAGCGAGTGCGCGCTCTCAGGGACCAAACCAAGTAACGTGGACGATAGTGAAATACCACCACTGAGTGAGCGATGAGCTTCAAAGAACTAACGTCGCTGACGTTTGACTCTGCGCAGCTCCAGGCGCTTGATTCTTCCGAGAAGCAGGCCAATTGGACGCTTGCGTGGCTCAATGATATCGTCACCACACTGAAACGAAGTCCAACACTTGATGCCACGGACCAGCACATTGTTGTCGCCGAGACGAATTCATTTATCGATTTGCTGCAAGCGCCGTCTAAGGATCCAAAGCTACCCACGATGTCGCTGCTGGCGTCTAAGGCAATTCGAACCGAAATTGGAACAATCTACAAGCTGCTGTATGATCCAGCAAAGACAAACGGAAGCAAAAAGGATCTCTACGAGGTTGCCAACAAGCATGTTTCAATATTGAGCGGAGGCAAGGCCGACAGGTATTCGGAGGTTAAACAGTGAGTACAAGCCTCTTTGAAGTGACGGATGCAGAATGAGACTAACATAGTTTGGCTTTGGTGTGTTTGGGTTATCTCTACGAGGTTTCCGGGAGCTCGGTAGGTTACTCCTTGGTCGATCGCTCTAACTAGATTGTGTCGTTGGCACCCATCTCCGCTATTTCTATTCTCAAGATTCTGAAGAGCGCTGTCCTGGTAAGTTTATCTTAATGTGAACAAACTAACGGAGAATAGTGGATATAAGTTTGCGGCCCTGAATTCCCTGGCTTCAATTATAAAGGTGGTTGGCGATGCATTTGACGACTCGCTTTCCAAGGATATTTGGAAAGTGGCTCGAACCCTGGTGTCCGATAAGAGCGCCAAAATCGCCGCAGCTGCATTTCACGTGAAGGAGGCCTTGCTTGCTACCAGAATCGTCGTCAAGTCAAATTCAGATTTCGAGTCGCTCAAGACAACGTGCCTGAGAAGTTTTGATTCGTCGTATTCTATTGTGCGCCTGGCAGCGGCTCGATGTCTGGCTCGAACTTTGTCGCAGCTTTTTACGATTTCTTTGACAAAACCCGAGGCGCAGATAAAGACCCTGACACGAAAGCCCACAAATAGCATGAAGCATAAGCCGAAAACTGACGACGAGGACCCCATCGATAGATCCAAGAACAACACACCGACGTCTAAACCTCAGGTATTCTTTGCGCTATGCTTCCCCGAAATCCTTGCCATTTTGAACAACGCCTACGTGCTCAATGGAGCCAGTAGCAGATGCAGAGTCGGAGTTATTGAGTGTTTTGCCTTCACCATCAAGCAGATAGATGCAAGCATCATCAAGACAAGTTACGTGGACATTGCAAAAACTCTCCTCATCAACATGGCGGGCCATCCCTCCACGCAGACGAACAAATACAAAATCACAGCCGCCAAGCAGCACGCCGTGTTCATTCTCAATGATACTATCGCTGTTCAGGTTCTTGGCGAATTCGGACAGCTCAACGCAATAAAGCTTTTGACGAGCGAGGTTCTCAAGTCCAAAGATATCGGCAAAGCTTCGCTTGTGGCCACCATTGAATGCATTACAGGCTTGATTAACACCCTTGGCTCGCTGTCCTCAGCTACCTGTGTCGAAGTGCTCAAAGATCCCTTGCTCCAGCTGCTCACACACTCGAGTTACTCGGTCAGGATATCCAGCTGCATATGTCTCAAGGCATTTATTGAGTACACACCAAACCTCATTATTCCGCTTCTCGCCTCTTCGCTCAATCACTTGTCAAAAGAACTTCTGAGGCCAGACTCGCAAGGAAAAAATACACACCTACACGACAATGTTGCCGGGCATGCCTATCTGGTGGCCGTGTTGGCTGGAATTTCCTCCTTGAAGCCTCTATACGCTTCGGTAGACCTAATTTCTCGAGTGTTTGCAACGGCCACTGCGCTACTCAAGGCTAATGGTACCGTTGACGTTCTCACGACACAAATCGAAGTCGCTTGGATTCTGATTAGCGGTCTCATGAGCCTGGGACCGGCCTTCATCAAGGTTCATTTGACTCAACTTTTGCTGCTTTGGAAAACAGCTCTGTACAAGCCGGCCACAAGTGGGAAAGACAATATTGCAGACAAGAGCCCCCTGGAGCTGAATTATCACCTGCATGTGCGATACTGCACCCTGGGATCCATTGTTGTATTCCTCACCTACAACAATAAGCTGGTGACGAACGATATCGCCAAGCGATTGGGTGTCATGCTTCATAACACAACCGCATTTGTCTCCAGTATCCCTGCGAAGCGATTTTTCAATGACGATCCAGCACAGCGACTGGATGCCTCTCTGACACTCCAAGACTACGAAGTCATGGTCAAACAGAGAGTTCTACAGTGCTACTATTGTTTCTCGCAGTTCAGTTTTGCCCACGCAAACGCCATCGCCGATGTCCTCTTCCCTGCTAATCTACTCACTTCGGCCCTGTCGAACATTTCCGGGCCTGAACGAGTCAATGCAAGCAGCAAGCTGAATGCGGCTATTGCCACTTCTGCTGGTGTAATGGAGTCAATCTGGGAAATTGCCGACAACAATGCCTACGGTTTAAGCAGTAAGCTACGTGGATTCGATATTGTCAACTACAAGTCAGATTCTGCCGTGGTGGAAGCTTTTGACGACGACGAAGACGCTGCTTGGCTTGCTCAGAGCTCGTGGACTGATGAGCTCGAGCAGCAACTCAAATCGCCAGTATTGGGCTCCGCAGAGCACGATGCCTTCTTTTACCTCATGTACACGGGGAAGCCATCTCGAATTGCACCGTTGCCTGTGCAGACCTCTATCGTCGACCTATCGATTCAGGTATTTGCCACGCTGCTGCCAACTCAGACGCACAAGGTCCAGGAGAGTATTCTTGAACAGCTCCAGTCACATGTTGTCTCTAAGGGTGGCGATGACGCGAACCTGAAGAATATAGTGACGCGAAAAACAGCCGTTCTCATCAACAGTATTGTCACGGTCCACGGCGTATTGAAAAACTGTCTCAAGTCCAACCCGAGCAGCCTCAACAAACCTCGAGTCATCAAGATTTTCTTTGAAGTCTTGCGGCATGGTGTGGCGAGCTCTGACCTATACGTGCGCAGTGTTGCGTCCGACAGTTTCGGTATGCTATGTGCTATTGGCGGTCCTACTGTCACGAACGAATACGTCAAGTATCTCGTGGACCAGATTGTCAACAACACTGACCCCAATTCGCGTGGAGGCTGCTCGCTCTCTCTAGGTTATATCATCAAGCACGTTGGCGGTATGTACGCCGGTGCCCATCTTAAGACGGTGCTAGGAATCCTGATTTCGTTAGCATCGGATCCTCACCCGGTGGTTCACTTTTGGGCGCTGGAGGCCCTCGCACTCACAATCTCGAGCTCTGGGCTGAGCTTCTCGCAGTTTGCCTCTAGTACCTTGAGCAACCTGATGAAGTATTATTTGCTGGAGAGCCACGCCGATGAGATGCCCTCACAGGCCTCTGGAAACCTGGATGTGGAGCTGGCGTTCCTGTCTCACTGCACTGCCGACTACGGCCAGCTGTATTCATCCCCCACAACGCGAGTCATTGCTCGATGCTGTCGATTCCTGATCAACGTTTTTGGCCCTGACCTGCGAGACGCCGGCAGCAAGACCAAGAGTACGCTGACTACGCTCATCCAGCAGTTTGAACTTAGTAGAGACATGAACATTGTTCTGGAGTCGTTCAAGGCGATGCAGGAACTTATCATCTTCGCACCAGAAATGGTCGATCTGGGTTCCTTTGCATTGAACATGAAGCGAAACCTGCTGCTCAGCTCTGACGAGTCTGTGAGAAACGCCGCTGTTGACGGTCTCTACCAGCTCATTCGAACTCGAACGGCCGCCGAGGTGTTTTCGCTCACCGGCCAGGACCTCAAGACGGAGATTTGGATTGCTTATGACGACGCCCGAAACGACGACAACGAGCTTCGGCGCTTCATTGAGCACTGGCTCGAGCAAACGGCGCTAGAAGAGCCTGGCCAATGGATCTCTAGGGTTCAGGATGTTCTGCTCAAGCCACGAAACACCTTCTCCCAGACTAAGATTGTCGCCGCCGAAGCCAACGACGACCACGATGAAGGTCAACTTGTGGAGAACGAGGAAAAGAAGACTGACGGTAATGCTCAAAACGAGCCTCTGAATTGGCGAACGAGGCTTCTCGCCGTGAGACTGCTTCGAAAGCTCGTGTCTTTGTCACTGAAGGGAAAGACACTTGCCCAACGAGAAAACAGCCCAGTTACCAAGAGAGTCGGCGATGTCATCAAAGTTGCTTTTTCGTCATGCACAGCCTCTGTGATTGAGCTCAAGCTTATCGGTCTTCAGTTGCTCGACGACATCTTGGTCGAACTTAAAGACCTAACCGACCCAGATTTCCGGCAAGTGGCGTTGCTTGAACAGTACCAGGCTCAGATCAGCTCTGCCTTGACTCCGGCGTTCAGCGCAGACAGTTCTCCAGAACTGGCGTACGCAGCCATCAGCGCGTGTGCAACGTTTATTGGCAGCGGCATTATCAAGAATGTTGACCGCATGGGCCGAATCCTCAAAAACATGACGTCCAGTCTCGAGAGCTGCAACACGGGTAAGAAACAGATTGTTCTCGGTGACCTGAAAGCCGACGCACCGAATTCTCAGGATGTTTTGCGTATCGCTGTGTTCGCGTTGTGGGCGCAATTGCAAGTTTCGAGCGTCGACCAGGAGTACCTCGTGGACGTAGTGAAGCCCTACGTGCCCATGCTAATACCGCTCTGGATCAACAGCCTGCGGGATTTCGCGCGAATCCGATTCGAGCCCGAGCAATCATCAATTTCAGGTGGCACTTCAGAACAAATCTACAGCGCGCTGTCTAGGTCCGCCGTTCTGCCTGTGTACTCCAACGCATGGTTGCAGATGGTAGAAGCCATTGCATCTCTTATTGAACAAGACAGAACTTTGGTGTTTGACATTCTGGACGAGAAGGATCGAGAGGGCATCAACTACAGCAATGAGCCCGCTGCCTTCTTTTTTGTGCTGTTTGGCCTGTGTTTTGAAGCTTTAGTCCGACCCAGCGAACATGAAGACAAAGACGACATTAAGGGTCGGAGGCTGAAGGTCTTGGAGGCATTGAAGAAGATCCTGCATCCTTCTGTTTCTGGCAACGCAATTTACCAGGATGTCATTTTTGCTGAGACCGTCGACATGCTGGACCGATCCATGTTGACATCCACCGAACTGAGCGAGCAGCAGGCTATTGTCGAGATTGTTACTTCACTCTGTATTAACCACCCCAGCTCTCAGGACAGTCGTGAAGTGACGAAGTCTGTGGACCAGCTGTTTGAGCTTTTCAGAGTGGTCATGCTCTGTTTGTGCAACTTGTATCCGTTTTTGAGCGATTCAGAAATGTCCAAGCGGTCCAATGGAAATTTTGAGGCCAAGCTGACACTCTCCAAGACCTGCTTGGACAGTATGGTTGGCATGATGGAGTCCTTTCCAGATGTGATTAAGGTTGACCTGTATTCCTGTCTGCTCTTTGTCTATGGCAAGTTCTTACGTCACGATCAGGACCCCGCTTATCAACAACAGATTGTGTCGTACTGCCTGGGAACTCAGAAAAAGCTGCTCGAGCTGATTGCAAGGACTTACGCGGAGACCACCGAACCAGAATATAAGAGCATCATTGAGCAGATTGTTATGGCCTGCCTAGCTTGCGTGGTCAGCACACTAAAGGAAACCTCCGACAAGGACAAGCAGAAGAACTGCCTGCTCTCGATAGCCATTGTCATGGGCACCTGCGGCCCTATACTGGTCAAATGTGAGGATAACTCGTCGCTACAGGCTTTAGTCAAGGAAGTTGGTACCCTTCTTGTGACAAAACTCAACGAGTCTGAGCTCTCTGCAATGTGTGCCGAATGCACAAAGAAAATTCTTGCCTCTACCGTCACCTACTCCCTGGGCAAGATTCTTGCGCAGACTGTCATTACGGCTATTGTGCAGGAGAAAATTGCTCTTGGCAATGATATTTTGGTGGCATTCACCAAGTCGCTGAAGGGTGAACATGTTATTTCTGGCCTTTCAATCACGCTGCCTTGCTTGATTCAGTTTATTGGCAGTAAAACGAGTACAGTGGACCCAGCAAGGAGGCTGCAGTACGTTCACGGCAAGGTTGTCGAGCTGGCACAGTTTGATCCGGCTAGTTTCAAGACAGTCGTTCAGTCGGGACTGAGCGAGTGGCAGCGGGGTGTGCTTGAGAGGATACTGAGGTCCACGGAGCAGGAAGTTGAACCAGAAACGGAAGTGGTTTCCGAGGCGACGCATATCCAGTTGAAGTCGTCGTTCTAGCTCGATCTAAGCGAGAGCCAGAGAAGATAGTTATGAGATATGAATAGATCATTATGTGAAGGTCCCTCAGCATAGATAACCATTAACAGTGAGAATACAGGATCAGCTCAACCTTCTGGGCAACCGAGAAACGGAAATCACGTGACCTTAGAACTTTCGTGGCTTAGTTGACCTGACTAATGCCTGTGATCCCTTTATATATACTAATTTTTACGTTACCATACTGGAACTAGCTTACCTCATATACTGGTTTTGTTGTCGTGGCAACCAGTGAGACCTTGGCCACAGCTCTTGTCTCGCGAATTTCTTTACGCGCCATGTTCTGGGGAAAGAAAGAAGAGACGACAGCTGTTATCGTTGAGCCGGTTGCGGAGGCCGGTGTTCCGGCTGTGCCCGTTGTTGATGTGAGCAAAGGAGTCAGCAAGGCAATTGTGAACCCCGCTCAGTACTTTCAATTGTACGGATTCCCCGGCCCAGTTCACGACGTTGCATATCGATCTGAGTTTGTTTCCAGCTACGACCGGAGAACCAGAAACCCAAGCTGGGTGATTGAGCACATTACCAAGGCCTCGCTGTCACAAAGAGATGGATCACGAGATAACAGTGTTTTTAAGGAAGACCAGCAGGTTCCACCAAAGTTCAGGGGATTGTTGAGGGATTACTTTAGATCTGGATATGATCGAGGGCACCAGGCGCCCGCTGCCGACGCCAAATTCAGCCAGGAGGCCATGGACGAGACGTTCTACCTCACCAACATGTGCCCACAGGTTGGCGCTGGCTTCAACCGAGATTATTGGTCGCACTTTGAGAACTTTGTGCGGGGCCTTGCCAACAAGTTTGATTCCGTGCGAGTAGTGACAGGTCCACTGTACCTGCCTAAGCGGGATCCTGATGGCAAATGGAGAGTGCACTACGAGGTGATTGGCAACCCGCCAAACATCGCGGTGCCAACGCACTTTTACAAGGTGATTGTGGGCGAGCGATTCGGACAGGACCCAACCGTGGGTGCATTCGTGATTCCAAACGAGGTGGTGGACAACAAGGTGCCGCTGAAATCTTTCTATGTTCCACTGGAGAGCGTCGAGAGGTCGGCGGGCTATGAGCTGATTTCCGAGCAGAAGGTGCCGCTAAACAGGAGAAAGGACCTGTGTCGGGAGGTGCGATGTGATATGGTGATTCGAGAGTTTAACGATAAAGTGAAGGCATTGCCGGGACACTAGTGGAGCTCTCTCAGCTAGAATTCGCATAATACATGTACAGTATTCAATTTATCGCTCATGCATGCTATGGCCTAGGCTAGGGGAGATGGGTATTGACGAAACCTAGGGCGAGGTGATCCCTCGTGATGATTTAAAGACTAATCGTCCTCCTTAGGATCGCCGATACCATCCTCGTAGATTGCAAATACGCACTCAGACTCGGGCAGACAAGGCGAGTCGTAAATCTTGCAGATTCGCGTTTCTCCTCGGCCCTTCTTCAAACTCAATCTCGTCGTCGAGGCGTGCGCGATAATGTTACCACCAATTGGCTTCTTGGGGTCTGCATTGTACATTGACGCACCGTCGACCTGCGCAACGACCTGGTTTGTAATCACCACTGCAATACCGTACACATCAGCCAGCTGTTGCAGCGTTCTCATGTACTTCGCCACGTGTGCTTGTCGGGCCGAGAGCTCTCCTCGTCCACTGAAATCTGTTCTGTACAGCGCCATGATGGAGTCGACAATCAGCAACGAGAATCGCGACTCGCTCATCATTCGCTCGGCATCTTCGAGCAGTTTCAACTGGTGGTCTGCGTTGTACGCTCGAGCGTAAGCCACATTGTCAAGGGCGTCCTCGCCACTGAGACCGTACCGGGCGCCGATCGAGAGCAGACGTGTAGGTCTAAAGGTTCCCTCGGTGTCGATGTACAGGCATTTGCCCTCGCCGCCACCCATGTCAATAGGCAGTTGACAGGTCACGGCCAGCGTATGGCACAGCTGAGACTTTCCTGTTCTGAATTCTCCAAAAAGCTCAGTCACTGATCCTGTCTCTATACCGCCACCCAGCAGCGTATCGAGCTGCTTCGATCCCGTGGTGATGGATATCAGCTCTGTCCGCCGCTTGTGGAACTCTGTGGCGGTGGTAAAGCCCATGGGTACCAGCTTTGTCGCCTCCTGAAGTAACTTGTCGGCCTTTGCCTCCGAGATGCCCTTGATCTGAAGTAACAGTCGCTTGGGCGTGTATGCAATCTTTTCGACGGTGTTGAAGCCATTCTCAGTTAACTTGGCAACATCGGCCGCTGTGATTCCATTGCCAACGAGCTTGTCGGCCAGCAGAGGTCCGTAGCTCTCTTCCTCTTGAATGTATTCGTCTTCCATGATATGATGCAAACAAAGAACGCGAACGCGACGCGAAAGTGGCGCGTCGATAAATACTTAGCCGAGCGCGCGTAAACAGCCGTACTAAAACATCTGCAAGACACAACAGCGGCGAGGAAAACTTTATTTGTGTCTGCTGCCCTGTTTGTTATGTGGTGTGAGAAGTTGCATGGCATGCTCTGCCGTGAGTTTAGAAGTCATTTGTGAGATTTGTGAGATTTATAAGATCTCTCCTACACATCAAATTCGTTGGCGGCTCTTCTTGAATGTGACTTCTCGAAGCTTCACCACGTCTGTAATTGCTGGCCAAAGACTTGGACGGTTTGGAGACACCATATCCCCGCTGGGTCCGTTTCTCGTGAGTGCAGAGAAGAATTCACACGGCGTTGACCACATGAAGCGCGTTAAACATTACCAAGTCACTGTTCTAGCAAATTTACCGAATGGGTATAGCAGAAGAACATAATGGCATATGCACGACCCCGTAATTGGATCTCGATAATGCACATATCATGTCGGTCCAACGGCCGGGACTGCGATCGCTTCAAATGCTTGCATACGCCTAATTTATTCCAATATGAGCATAAGCGCAAAGTACTGTGTCTTCGCCCAGGACTACTCTCCGCTCACAAGTAACTTGATAGGTGTGAGTCGTCTGTTTAGCCAGGCTCCGTTTCCGTTCAACATGGTTCCTTACCATTCTCAGAAACGCATACCGCGTTCACTTACGTCACTCCGCAATCTACATGGGTATGGGCCGTAGCCGCTATTAAAAGACCGGAGGCGGGTAGCCCCTTGCACACACCGAAATAATATGGCCGCCAACGAAATTCAACTGGCCGTTCTTCCATCTGTAGACCTCATAATCGCGCTCCTGTCTTACACCGGCCCGGCGCCAGGGTTCAGATTACCGGACAAGTGAGACCCTCAGGGGTCGTTAAGGGTCGTTGCAAGCTCACGTGACGGTCAACACGTGCCATGGCTCGGACCGGCGAACTATCTCCGACCCTCGCCCTGATAGCGCGCCTGGGGTTGGCGAAGTGGGTCTGATTTTCATAGATTGATAGTATTATTAAGACAGGGATAGGGAGCACGAAGTGCACTAAGCACACCGTTCTTGTGGTCGCTGTCCCATTTAAAGCACCACACGATATGGAGTCGGCACGCCGGCTCCGACACGGAGTGGGCCGCTACGTAATGCCCTCTATTGGTAGTGGCAGCATCGTGAGGGCGTAGGTAGGGAGGCAATGGCAAATTGGGCAGTGGCTGGTTGATTATGGCGATCACAGGATTCACGTGATACGCTCAGTAGCGCTATGGCCAAACTGTGTAGTGATGGAATGGTATGGCGTATACCGCGAGCTGATGTCTTAGCTGTTCCCGTTTCAGTCATAACCCGTACAACTATGGAAAGAGTGGATACCGGGGAAATTTGCGCGCAAGTGATGGCATGCAGTAGGCTGCTTGACATGTGTGGACAGGACGCGTACCGAGTAAATAATGCAGCAGGCGGAGTTGCCGACTGTAAGCGTTGGCTATATCGTATATAGCCAACTAAGCGAGTCAGATTGGCCTAGTAGACATCACAGCGTTCAACAGCATAAAACATTACAGCTGGCGCTTATTCATCATAACCCCTGGTGACTATCATATGTGCCTTGTGGTTATGTGCCAGCCTCACCCAGCTGGAACAGTGGTCCGAGCGCCCAAAGCGGTGGCCATGCATTAATATTATATAGCGATCAAACCTGCCTCTGATCTTCTTACCTTCACTGCACTCTTCACCTTTGGTTTCTTCACCTTTCTATTCACCTACGCTAACTGTTCGACTGGGAACGTGAGTACAGGCTACAGGTACGGACGGCGCCAATTCAGGCCACCACAGGCCACATGTCATATGGAGCTACGGCGTGTGGACTTATCATTATCACGAATACCACAGGTCACAATAGCAGTGAACAGCACAGAAGCCTTATTACGCCTAGCCGCGGGCGTGGAGCTAAGCGAGGCGCGGCACCAAGCTAACTTAGGTCACAGAGAGAAGTAAACAGATCTGCTAAGCAGCATACAAGTCAAATCAACGACATAGTATCGAAAACAACAGCTTTTTCCAACGGAATTGGGCCCCACCACTCATAGTTCCACTCGTTGTCGCTCGTGGAACCGCTCGTGGAGTGGTGAGAAAAAAGCAATGACATGCATCCCTGCTCAAAGCCTTACTATAACCATTTCCCCCTCGGCTGTCAAACCACCCGCATCCCCCAGCGTCCTCTCCATCATTAACGCCTACGCCAACAACCCGCTTACTGCGCAGAGCCTCGAGTTCAGCGAGACCATCAAGACGGCAAGCAGCGGTGGGCTCCTGACGCCCCCACCAGAGACAGCATCCCCTATTTCCCCTCGCGCATCCTGCGAACTTGACAAGACTCCAAAAACATCAAAGTCTCTGCCTTTTCTCAAGAAAGGCACGAAAATGAAGGCACAGTCCTCGTCTTATTTTAGCCCCCCGCCGCCGCCGCCACCAAACGCCGCCTCTGCCGCCCCAATCGCGCCTGAGAAAAAAAGGGGATTTTTCCGCAGGCTGTTTGGGAACCACGGGCCTAGCTACTCGACTAGCTCTCTGCCAACCTTCCAGCCTCCCAAGAAACACGCAGGTTCGCACAGTTTGGGCTCAATGGACGCAAAGGTGCTGTCGGAAGTCATGGATAATAGATCGGTAAGTACACCCCCCAGGACACGCACCCCTAGACCGGGCCAGGCACATACATCAGCCTAGACCGCGTCGTACACGCTCAGGGCTAATACTCCTGACTCCTGACGCTATCGCGATGCACTAGATGGCATGTCCCGGAGTGTGAGCTTGGGGTACGGGGTCAAACCTTAACCTTCATCGAACCTTAGCCGTATGAACCTGTTTCTGGCTGGTGAAGCTGTAATTGCAGCCTTCACAAACACAAAGGTTGTCAAACAAGTTGACCGAAACTAACATAGCCGCTACTATTCAACTCGCTTGCCCCAGCAACCCCCGAGACGCCAGATAAACGCGAAAAGCCGCTTCCTAAGCTCGACGTGACGCATTCCCCTCTATTTAGCCGGACCCCAGAGAAGGTGGGATTGGGCATTTCCAAGACAGACCCTGACGAGGACGAGATGGACCCGGAGGAAGAGCCACAGCAAGAGGAAAATGATGAATCTGAAGATGGACTGACACCGGAAACAGAGCCCGAACCCGAGGAGGACGACGAGGCGCCGGCAACGCTAGACAAACCGCTACCCCTGGAGCCGCTCAAGCCACTCACTCTCGACAAACACAGCGATTTCGAGCACAAGCTCACAGAGTTGCTAGACCAGTCCGCCCAATCCACAGAAGTCAAGGAGCTGCCTGCCCGTGAAATCCCTTCGTCCCCTGAACCGGCGCCAATCCACATCACTTATGTCGGCAACGAAGACAAGTACCAGCAGACGGCTGCGGACTTATATGAGGGGGTTTCTATGAAGCTCAACAGGGATGAGTACGCGTGTTGGCTAGGCAGCGAGGGCCAGGAGCAGCAGGGTGTTCGAGAGGCGTACATGAGGTTGTTCGACTGGGAAGGAAAGAGCATACTCTCTTCTCTGAGGTTGCTATGTGACAAACTCTATATGAAGGGTGAATCGCAGCAGCTGAACCGAGTCATTGAGGCGTTTTCTCAATCTTGGGTTGACAAGAACCCCAAGCATGGCTTCCACGACGCCAATGTTGTCTACACAATCGCTTATGCCCTTATCCTTCTAAACACTGATGTCCACGGTGCCGACCATACGGCCAACAAGAAAATGACCAGAAACGTGTTTGTGCAAAACACCGTGAACACAATTCGGGCCGGTACCGAGCTGAATGGAAACAAGGGGGAAGATCTGGCCCCAGTCAACACCACCTCCGGCTTGACCCGACGACCGTCATTCTCATACGGAACTACCGCGACAGACAGCACGCTGCTGGTCAACGAGATCTCGGTACAGCCCTTGAGTAAAGAATGGGAGAGCCAGATCGAGACCATCCTGAAAAACTCATACAGCTCTGTCAGCAAGGAATCACTCAAGCTGCACCTCGTGGAAAACACGAGCCCCGCTATCACCAACGCCATCTACAATAGCTCCAACGGCTCTTTCAGCCTCTTCCCATCAATGTCCAACGCTGGCTCCATCAGGTCAGGCTCGTCTCCATACGGCAGCAGCGCATCCAACAGTAGCTCGTCGCTGCTGGGACGAATGTCGCTGTCTAGATTCCGAGGCCGTGGCTATGAGATGAACCCTAGCCGAATCCTAGAGAACCAGAATCAGGCCGCCTACATGGACAGAAAGAATTCCCTGGGCTCCACATTCTCCTTCGAGTCTAACTTTTCGTCGCTCAACAGACACGCAGTCGGCTTCGCTGGTCTGCTGTGGAACTCCATGATCAAAGAAGAGGAGTCTGTCGAACAATACGAGGAAAGCACGTTCGGTGACTTTTCCAAGATTGAAGAGGAGCTTGCTAAGGAGGTTGAACTAGAGCTCCACGGTGCCCCCTGGGCCAAGGAAGGTATCTTGCAGTACAGGCCATACATTGACCCGACTACTGGCAAGAAACCCAAGAAGAAGGACTGGATTCAGGTGTTTGTGGTTGTGCAGCGTGGTCAGCTCAAGATTTTCAAGTTTGGCAGCAGCACGTCTGGCGGCAACTTCAACGGTGCTATTGGTGGAGGCAATTGGATGGACAGTGCAGATCTGGTTGATGGTTTCCACTTGTGTCACACCATGGCCCAGGAGCTGCCACCGCCAAAGAAGGCGCACGGTTTTAATGCTCTGTGGTCCCTTACCCTACCTCAGCGTGGTGTATTAGTTTTCCAAGCTGGTACTCCAGAAATCGCAAAGGAGTATGTCTACACCTGTAACTACTGGGCCGGCCGATTGTCAAAGGAGCCATTCGAGGAAGCTGTGTCGAGTATGGAGTTTGGTTGGACTGTTTCCGAGACTGATTTGGAGCCAGCCACCACCACTGCGTCCACAACGTCTCCCGTCCGTACACTGGGACAGAGACCAATCACTTCACCCATGCGACGTGCTCGTCAGCCACCAGCGCAACTGCCTGGAGACAAAGTAGTCATCAAGGACTGGACCCCGTCTGTTCACAGTATGGTGGTTTCTGACCTGAACGAAGATAACCAGCTACACACTCTCAGAAACTTTGTCAAGGGCGCTGAGGAGAAGCTGACGGAGCACAATGCGCTCAGAACCAAGATGACAAAGACATTCACCCCAGGATCCCCCAACTGGAACAAGTCACACGCCAATTGGGAGAAGAAGTCACAGTTCCTACTACAGCAACTAATCCGATACAAGACATACATTGAGAATCTAGAACGGGCGGCTACAGATAAACCCAAAGACATCGAAGTTAGGGTAGAACAGGAAGAGCTGCCGGTTAGACCAAAGAAGGTAGCCAACAAGAAGAAAGAGCTTATCAGCAAGCCCGAACAGATAGAGCTAGACTATGAAGAGTCTGACAATGACGACGATGATGATGAGATTGCAGTGACTGCCAGCAACTCTCTTGGTTCAACAAACTCTCAGGAGGCCGCCGAATATAGAGCCTCCCGAATCGTCAAGGTGTGAACACCCCAACCGAACACATTTGGATATGGATAGACAGTGTATTTGTAATGTAACTAACGATCTTTAAGTTATGATAATTAATTATTTTCAGTTTCTTTGCCTCGTGGGTACGATGCAATTGTAGCGTGTCCTGTGAGCTCAGTGTGATCGCGCAGACCGTCTTGGTGGGCCGCCTAGTGATGCAAGAGATGTCCCAGTGGCGCACAACACACCAACCACAATGTCAAGCCCACATGAGATTAACGGTATGATGAACGATATCAAAGAATTGTGCTAATATAAGGAGGTGCTGCCGTAGCTATGGCTGGCAAGAACTGTGTCGCGATTGCCTGCGATTTGAGACTGGGGATGCAGTCGCTGGGCGTGTCGGCCAAGTTCGACAAGGTCTTTGATTTCGGCAATGTGTTTCTGGGCCTTACGGGGTTGGCCACAGATGTTTTGACTGTGTGAGTACGATGTTGAGACTTTGGCGAGTTGTGATTCGTGAAGGCGTGACGGAATCAGTGGCGATATGGAGCGGGGATACAATTCGAGATCCAGAGGCAACGAGCGATTGAGCGAGCGGAGGAACAAGAAATGCGCTGTACTGGCGCCATTGTGGCCCGCTCAGTTTATATTGAGCCAGTGATGCCTCTGATGACATTGGGGCCAGCTGTGGCCAGTCGATGCGGAGAACCTCGTAGGACGGGTAGCAACAAGGGCCCAAACCAGCAGCCCTACGACCTGTTAAGACCCTCTGAATGCTTCTCAGTGGGTTAAAATGCCATTAGACTCTCTTGGTTATGATTATGAGCTATCCTTGAGGCGTCGCCAACTCAAGGTCCCTGAATGCCTATGAGCCTAGCAGGAATAGCGGAGAGACGCCTGTTCTGGCCCACTGATTAACAGTTACTGTGTCCTGGCGATCAATTACTAACCTAGTTCCGCCGCTTTAAAGAAAAAGGTCACCATGTACCAACTAGAGGAGGAGCGAAAGATGGAACCCGAAACGTTCGCCAACCTGCTGTCCAAAACCCTATACCAGCGACGGTTTGGCCCATACTTCGTTGGACCAGTTGTTGCTGGCCTCAACTCCAAGACCAATGAGCCATTCCTCTGCTCCACAGACTCTATCGGCGCCATCGAATACAGCAAGGACTTTGTGGTTGCCGGTACTGCTTCGGAGCAGCTATACGGTATGTGCGAGTCTCTGTGGGAGCCAAACCTCGAGCCAGAAGACCTGTTTGAGACCATTTCTCAGGCTCTGTTGAACGCACAGGATCGAGACTGTCTGTCGGGCTGGGGCGCCGTTGTCTACATCATTACCAAGGACAAGGTGGTCAAGAAGCTGCTCAGAAGTAGAATGGATTAATATATTTACATGATGCGTTTACGTATTTACAGTTGTCAGTAGATTTGAGTGATTGAGTTGTTATTTTGGGTGCTGGGTGAGCTTGTTTTCAGGCTTGAGCTTGCCACCTGGTCCAAACTCTTCCTCCTCCATCTCCTTCCATCGCTGTTCTATCCTCTTTCTCTTTTCGATTGAGGCCTCTCGCTTAGAGTCCATTCTGTCTAGTCGCTCTGACTTTAGACACGTGTTGAGCTGGTCTTTGATGGTGTTGCACTGGCCAAACATCTTTTCGATAAATGGCCGTCGGTGGCAGTCTTCTAGTGCACTGATAAGGTCGCCGCAGTCTGATTAGCATTGGAAACCAGTTGTTACATCAAAGGTTTTATACTCACACTTTCGCTTGGCCTCTGAAAACTGTGGATGCATGTTGTTATCGTGTGCGCGAAAACCTTTCAAACGATATGGTGACCTTGTCGGATCGGGAAAAGCGACAAGCGATTGGGTTTTATGCCACGGGAACTGCCGCTCTGGTGGCTTCCTTGCTGGTGAAGAGATCTGTGGGATCGAGAAAGTGTGAGTCTCGAGCCAACCCAGCCGAGCGAAGCGAGGCTGCATTGGCTAAACAGTATATGCAGGATCGTCTGGAACACAAGTAACGTGGAGTGATAATGGAGAAAGGAAAAGACTATCAATGATTATATATTGTTGGAATCTTCAAGTGCTCGTCAAGCTCGACTATGCTAACCTAGACGTCCCACTCATCTTTGACCCCAACCAGCGACCACCGTCGTTCAGCATGATGAAAGACGCCATCTCCGCTGTCGGTAACGCCACTGCATTGTCTATTTCTACTTTCGGTTTCGGCGTGGCCACCTTCTGTTGGCTAACCGACACGTCCTCTATCAAAGAGCTGAGTAACACGCTCAAGGCCAGGCTCAACGGTGCTCTGGGAACCGATCCAAAGAGCTTGGAGAACATGGAATTCGACCAGGAGACTCTGGACGTCCAGGACCGACTCAACAAGGCCCTCGGTGGAAAATAGCCCCAGCGTGGGGATGTAAATACTAACTGTACATATTAGCTGCAATGAACATTAGAGGATGAAAAATGCTGAGATCAATGTACTTCATTAGTCTATTGAGTTTGTTCGTAAATCTGGTAATCACCGCCATCGCCGTGAGGGTCGGTACCATTGTTAGCATCAGAAATCTCGAGAGTCTCAGGCTCGAAATCAGTACTAGCTCGACTCGGTCAGTCAGAGTTCAATAACGGTCTGAAAACCATTCTGCGACATATCTTCTACCTCTTTTGTTCGAGCTCGGCTCCTCGTCATCGTCGCTCTCACCAGGCCGGTTCACTCAAACCCATATAGATGGACCCGTAGTTCACGGGAACTAGAGCACTTGCGATCAATGGCCTCTGATATCAAGCCTGAATAACGTAGGCTATAAGGACAAACGAAGCCGTCCAGAATATGCACGGGTCTTGAAGAACAGTCGTCCAGGTCTCCAGGCCCCCGAGATACTTTGATACGGTCAAAGAGAAGCTTGTCCGGAGCTCAGGTTAAAGGTTTCAGCATATCGAGGGGTACATTTTCACAATGGACAGAGGATTCCAAGGTCGTTGTCTTCGGCGAAATCAAAAATCGAGACCGAGGTCTAGCGGACAGCGCCGCCTATAGCTTATGTCATAATCAAGCTCATCACATTTTTTTGTGATTTGATACTGGTAGTTCTGGTCGAGGAGTAACGGCTCTTTGAGTATTCCTGACCTTCAGCGGCACATACCTCTAGCTGCCGATGGAAACAGCGCTCATGCATCCAGGCTGTTAAGGCGCTGACGAGGCTGGTACAACTTCACCTTCAAACTTGATCTGGACAGTGCACGGAATCGGTTTGCTCAATTCCAGCATCCGACGTTTAGGCGCCTCACCATATTCTTCAGCAGCTCTATTCCTTGCGTTGCCTCGGCACTTCTCCCCGAAGTGCATCGTTGCCTTTATGTAACAACCTCATTAAGCACTGCTAGCTCTATGACGGCCTCAAAAATGTTTTCCTGCAGTCCTTTGTATAGCCTCAGGGCGCGATAAGGTCCCACTGCAAGTCACCAACCTGAAATCTTCATGATACCGGTTGCCCCAGCAAAAAGTCTACAGCACCTCCTGTTCCCACATGGTCTCCCACTGTAGTACTGAGTAAGGCTCTCTCAAGGTTGACTATGATTGATCGGACGGGGAATCGTATTTTCTTGAGGATATGGCCGTAGACGAAAATAACAGCGATTTGGACATACAAGTACAACAAATTGGAGCAAAATTCTGCGCTTTTGACTGCTAAGCTGGATTTTCACACAAAGATACCAATACTACTAACTGGGTGAAGCAACTGAAGGCCTTGGTTACCGAATATTGACGGAAATTTGGAAACTAATTCAAGTCACGTGAGGTCACGTGGATTTTAAGATTCCAACTCGGGCTGTTGACCGAATGTTGACAGCGAGAGGCAGTGTGCTTGTAGATCCTTTCCAGTTTTCGCACCGTATCAACGCCGATCATTTTCGGCAAATGGACCACTATCACCTCAACAGGAACCCAGCCGGTATTCGGTTCTATGCTGGTTGCCGCACAGGTAATAAACACAATGCAGTTACACATTGATGGAATTGGCGAGGTCACCGTATTACGAAGGGACGCCGGCCGGGAGAAACCTATCGCTGGAACCGGTTCTAGCTACAGCCGATGTAACATTGTGAGCCGTTAGCTAACAAAAGTTAGGTCACTCGTACCTAATCTCCGCGCAGATAAAAATGCACGAAGACTTTGGGAGGCCTGCATGGGCTTGACTCGACTCGACTCACGTTTAAACCGGGTTAGGTACCATGAGTTGAGCATGTATATCGGAACTTTTTTATTCCGATGTGACATCATTGATCACCAACACGAGCTATGCCCTATCACCAGACACAGTGTGTTACAGGTACGCTATTAGCCGTGCTAAAGCGCCTAGACCTGTAGTGGCTCCGGACCTTTTTATTGTAACAGTATACCTTGGTTAACTTTGGGTATCGATCGGTTCTCCGTGTCGGCGCCAGTCTAGAACCCCACTTGAGTGGTGGGGCCTCCTGTATCTTTGCTTTTTGCACAGTTGGATGAAGTTCTTTAATATCGCTACAGAGAGTCACGAGCGGTTGAATTTGAAGCGACGGCTTCGATAAATACCTGTCAAGATAACAATGAGGGGTAGAAAGAGATCCCCGGCGGAGGTGTGGAAATGTGACATGGAGGAACTGCAATCGGCAAAGTGCATATAAAGCGGCCCGTCCCTCTTTCGTTCAAAGCCGTGCACAGGGTGCGAACAACCTTAATACCAACATGGAGCCGGAACATACGCACGAGATGGAAAGCAAGGAAAACAGGGAGAAGGACGTTGAAACAGGAATTGCCGAAAATCATGCCACAGAAGACGAAAGTCGCACGTCGCTGGACCTGATAATGGGCGGTGGAAGAGAGTTCCCGCCGCTCATCATGAACCGAGAGCAGTTCAGGGTTGATTTCAATGGCCCTGAAGACCCCATACATCCACACAACTGGTCTACAAAGAAGAAACTGATATCGACATTTGTCCTGGCCTTCGATACCTTCACCTGCGCCTGGGGCTCATCCATTATCGCAACTGGCGTTATCGACCTGGCCAAAGAGTTTCAAAAGGGCCTGGTGGTCTGCCTGCTAGCAGTTTCTTTCTTCGTGTTGGGCTTTGCTTCCGGCCCGGTTGTCTGGGGTCCTCTCTCTGAGCTGTATGGTCGAAAGCCTGTATTGATCATCTCAACTCTAGGATTTACACTATTCACGTTTGCTACGGCGACGGCGCCTAACTTTCAGACGGTACTAATCACAAGATTTTTCGCTAGTTTTGTTGGCGCTGCTCCCCTGGTGGTGGTGGCCGCCGCCTTCGCTGACTTGTTCACATTGGAGCAGCGTGGAACAGCCATCAATGTGTTTAGTGCGACGGTGTTTACGGGCCCGCTGATTGCACCAATTATCGGTGGCTTCATCGCAAACTCTTACCTCGGCTGGAGGTGGACCGAGTACATTACAGGTATTATGGGCGCTACAGGTCTTGTGCTTCTGATTGTTTTCTACGAAGAAAGTCACCACCCAATCATCCTGTCCAAGAAGGCCAAAGGATTGCGGGAGAAGTCTGGTAACTGGGCTATCTACGCTCCTCACGACGATACCGAAATCGATATTAAAGTCATCGTCACCAAGTATGTTGCCCGGCCCATCTATCTGCTCTTCACAGAACCCATCATCTTGCTGATTTCCATCTACACGGCTTTCATTTACGGTATACTCTATCTCCTGCTGGAGGCATACCCAATCATTTTCATGGAGGGCTACAAGATGAAGGGCGGTGTGTCTGAGCTGCCGTACTTTGGTCTAACGATTGGCATGCTGATATGCGGTGCTATGGGTATTCTTGTGTTTGAGCCCCGATACTTGAAGGCCATTGCTAAAAACAACATGATGCCAGTCCCAGAAGCACGACTGCCTCCAATGATTATCGGTGCTTGTTTGTTCCCTATTGGAATCTTCTGGCTTTGCTGGGCTGGTGCCTACCCCGAGAAGGTTCACTGGATAGTGCCAACTCTGGCCGGTGTTGTCATTGGATACGGACTTCTTTCCATCTTCCTTTATGCCATCAGCTACATTATCGACTGTTACCTATTTGTGGCAGCGTCGGCGCTGGCAGCCAACACATTCATTCGATCGGCATGTGGAGCTGCTTTCCCGCTGTTTGCAACTCAAATGTTTCACAACCTTGGAACCCAGTGGGCTGGAACCCTGTTGGGCTGCATTGCTATATTACTAGCGCCGGTGCCTGTGTTGTTTTATTACTACGGGCCTAAAATCAGGGCAAAGTCCAAGGCCGCTCCCACTTTACCTTGAAAATGAGGCAACGTGAACGATACTAATAAACCCGGTAGATAGATAATACACTAATAAGCTAATACACAAGCTGGCTCACCCGGTAGATAGATAATACACTAATAAGCTATACACAAGCTGGCTGGAAACCTTGTGAGATTCATCCCCGCCGTTTTGGATCAATGATACAGGAGTCCATACCAATGACCCGTTAGCACCAACCTGGGAATCCACTTATATAGCTAGTCTCCGACCAACTCGCTACAGTAGATCGTCGACGCCCCAAGTCGAGCCTCAAACCAATAATCTGACTGTCGCTATTGTCATTGACGAATTCATTAAAATTAACCTAACCGCCTTCAGATCTGACACAATATGCATGTACGAGTCCCAGAACGGAAGTGATCTTCCCGGTGCGGCTCAACGCTTTTGGACAAGACAATGTGTTTTCTGGCGCTACATGACATATAACATATGGCCCGACGATGCCGCTTAGCCTCATTTTGTGGAATGCGAGGAGTATATAATAGCCTCAGCGCCTGTCTGCATAGCACAATGAAGTCGCTTCTACTTTTGGCTCTGGCTACTACTGTCCACAGCCACTCACCTCAGTACCTCGAATATCCCCTTCAGGTTCAATACAATGTTGAGTACTTCATTGAGATCGAGGTTGGCACGCCCCCACAGAAGTTTGAGGGGATCCTTGACACGGGCTCCAGCGACGTCTGGGCCTACTCCACGTCCTTTACCGAGATGAATGGCCAGGACGTTCAGTTCAACCCAAACGCCTCTTCCACTTACCAAAGACTCGGCCCCTTCTTGAATATTGCGTACCCTGCTGGTCCCTTTGGTCAGGGTGATATGGGCACTGACCTGATCCATTTCAGTCCTACTCAGTCTGAGCGGTTCACCTTTGGCGTCGCCTATCGTGACACCTCGCCCTTCACTCCGTTCTTTGGTATCGGATTCCCGGCAATTGAGGCGACCAACTCAACCAGAGTCACGTGGCCCGGCTTTATCTATCCGAACCTGCCCGCCGTGATGGCATCAACCCATACCATCAACCGAAACGCTTTCTCCGTCTACTTGAACGGCCCCGATCCAAACCTCACCGCACAGAACGGAAGTATTGTCTTTGGCGGCATTGACCATGCAAAGTTTTCCGGCGACCTGACGCGGGTGCCTCTGGTTATTGACAACGATCTAGGAATTGTTGGAAATTCGGCGCCAATCCAATTTGGCGTGCAGATGAATGGACTCACTGCTCAGTACAAGAACGAAACCGCAGACATCTTTGATGGAGGTATTCTGGCCATTTACGACACAGGCGCCGGCTTCTCGTACTTGCCTACCTGGATGTACAACGAGGTGATCAATCTTCTACCCGTCTACAACGACACAACTCAGCCCGTGCTTCTAGTCCCATGCGACGCTGTCGATGATATCAGCCTAACAATCAAGCTGGATGGATATGAATACACGGTTCCGGGCCGAGACTTCATTTACGAGTGGGACACCGGCATGTGCTCTCCATACATTCAACCATGGGACTCGGACGCGATCCTAATGGGACCGCCTTTCAGTCGACAGCTATACATGGTCTTTGATCAGGAGGACTACAGTTTGTCTCTTGCAAAGGCGATCTATGGCCAGGGAAAGTCAAACATCAAGGCTATTCCATCACTGTGCTCCTCTGTCACGCCAACCGCCACTATCACAAACTCAGTCGTCGCCAAGTCTGTGACGCTGAAGGACATTCCGTTCAGTTCCGCGCCGGTCACATCAAGGCCAGCTACTTCCCTTTCTCCAGTCACCTTGGCCGTTTCAGTTTCCTCAAATGTCGCCACAGCCAGTCCAGTCCTAAACTGCCCGGCCTAGGCAGCGGCAGAGAAGAGTCAGTTTAGTCTCTCTGCATGCCATATATATATGCATGTAGGCATGTACAAATTAATCACTCTTTAAACGAGTCATCTAATATAGACATCATATTCAGCCCTTGAGGGCGCTATGTACAAATAAATACTATACATTATGACCTGGTCATACTCTGGATTGAGGCTATACCTTCATAGCCTCCAGAACACTCTTCCACAGGTCCTTGCACGATCTCGGCAGCACTCTGAATGCCTTTCTCTTGTAGATCGCGTCCTTGACGTCCCCCCTTGGCAATCCCGCCTCCATTAGCTCATTAACCAGCCAATGAACAAGTCCTCGAAACTCCTTCAGCTGATCGGAGTCGTAATATGTTCCCTTTGTTTGTTTCATTAATTCATCAAGTAGACTGTACACTCCCAGCAACATGTGCCGTTTCACCTGGCCCTCCTCAGAAACCACCCATTGCTGCCACATTTGCCGGGCGTCGTTCAGGTTTGTCAAGTTTGTGATCGTTTTCAGCGTGATGTTATTGATGACCGCTTGCGTCTCAGCGTCGTTGCTGCCTGAAGTGAGCTCGCGGTAGTGTTGGACGTTGTCTTCGTCGCCAATCTCAGCATAATGCTCAGCTAGTGCCGCGTAAACCTTCATGGCAGTACTCCTTGGAAACCTGCCAGCAAGTTCCCGGGCCCGAGTAGGGTTGATCTTTGCCATATACTTGACCACTATGGCGAGCTCGTGTGGCTGGACAACGTCGTTGGACTGATGAATTTCCTGCAAAATCTTTTCAATGCCGGGCGTGTCATCCAATGCAGCATGAAAGTGGAGCAGCGAGGTGTATATCGTTCTTCTGAGAGGCTGCTCCAGGGATCCGTAAATTCGTTTAGCCAACTCCTGGTCGTTAGCTCGAGCACAATAGATTATGAGTGCCTCTGTGATACCCTCGGCTGGGTATAGAGATGGATCAATTTTGTATGCAATTTCTCTGGCCGTGGACTGGAACTCGCGAGTCTTGGAAAACGCAAGCACCAGCTTTGCAAGGATTTGCTTATCGTGCCAAACGTTCCCGTCCTTGATGTTGAGCCAAATTTTCCGGGCTTTAGTAATGTTCCCCATCCCAAGGTTTTGCAAAATGATTTTGTAGTGAGAGGAAACGGGTATTTCTCCCGGAGCCTGTTGCAAAAAGTCAAAAACTTCCGTTGCCAAGGCCGGCATTTCGTGCTCTTTGCCAGCTCGAGCGGCCATTTTCAGAATCTGGCCTTTTGTATTAGGTGACAGCTGTATGCTGTATGCAGAAATAATGTCGTGAATAGCTTTTAGGTGGTAGATGTCGACCTGTGGGTCCGAGACCAGCAGCGCTCTAACGCACATGGATATTAGGGTCGGTTGAATTTTGAGCTGGCTCTGAGAAAAGCGCAGGCAGAATGATGCGGTTAAGAGTGGCCGCCCCTGTCTCTGTGAAATCCACAACAACAGGTCTCCGTACTGGTGCTGAGTAAATGTCGAGATTTCGCTTACAAGGCTCTGCCTCAAGCTGAATCTCAAACTGCTTCGTATGCCATTCGCTGGACCAGACGGTCTGGCATTGAGATCAAGCTTCAAAACTTTTGAGTAAAACAACACCTCCTCCTCGCTCCACGCTTCAATCACTCTATTGAGGACAAGATGAAACTGGCTCATCTCCTGCCTGGCGAGCAGTTTGGACAAGTACACCGCAACCCATATCCGTGCACTGAGCGATTTACTCCAGTTTTCTATCAGCGCCATCGCCAGACAATTGGCCTCAACGTGTCGGTCATGATTGTTCAAGATGTGAAAGGCACCAGCCGCTTCAACGTCCGTCTCCTTGTCGCCTGAGCACAGCACACTAATTATCTCTCGCAAATATTCAGGATGCAGCTTGGCCAAGGTTTCGTTGAGCGTAACTCGGTCGGGGTATTGGAGACCTCGCGATTTGAGGTTAGTGGAGAGAGCTCCGAAGAGCCTATCGACCTCAAACAGCACTCGCCCCGACCCTGAAAGATCTCGGCCCGTGGTGGTGTATAAACGACCTAGAGGAATTCTTGAAAACCGCCGTATCATTTCATCGCAGGACAACAGATCAGTGGTCAAATTTTAGCTGCATGGGTATTTTGAGATGTCAGCGCTTGTCCCAATGCGATACGCCCGGGAACATCAGGAACAGGCGGCCTCCACATCACCTCCTACTTACAAAGCGATAGGCGTATGAGGAATGTCCGCGGGGAAACCGTCCATCAGGGATGGGAATACTCCTGTCTTGGGGGAGCCTGGCTTCTTTCAAGGCATGTCTCTGGCCAAGCTGTCTGCCAACGGGGCCAGCACTAACAGCAGCCAGCGGACAATGGCGCGGAGAGGTTCAGAGACATCTGTGCTGACCAGTAACAACAATAATGCCAGAGTGAAGGATATTATGAACAAAATTGAGATTGAGATGAAGATTAAGGAAGGCGCGGAAAACCTGTTGCAGGTGGGTAGAACAGTTCATGTGCAGCATGCGCTAGATCTGGACATCAGTTTGGAGAGAGGTGTGAGACCAACCCATTAGTCTACGCTACTGGTAAAATCACGAGATGAGCTAGGGCTAAGAGGTATGACATAGAGGCTATAAACAATTATGGCCTGCCTCTATGCCCACCGCCTCTCGCACTCAGGATGGGATGCTAACTCAGGTATTTGACGCCCGTAAAAACAAAGACAAGGAGGCCCGGGAGCTTCTTAAACAACAAGTCGAGTCGCAGCTAGACGCTGCGAATGCAAAGATTCAGCTCCTACAGTCGCAACTCAATGAATTTGGCGTTTCCCAATCTTCCCTGGACCTGCCCAAGAACGTCTTACTTCAGCCGCAAGTAAACTCGTCTGAGGAGGACCTGAATTCTGGCAGCGAGAGCCCGACATGGTCGCTCGGTGACATTTTGCAGTCACTGGAAAGTTCCAAGCAGGATTCCGTGTTTCTCATTGAACAAGCAAACAACCTCGTTAGTCTACTACAGCGACACCCTTTGTTGAAGTTTGAGCTCGTCATGTCGCAGGTCAGCGACAGAATACGCGTGCTTTTATTGCATAAACAGACGGAAGTAGTTGCTGCCGGTTACAGAATCACCAGGTATGCTATCACGGACCTGGAATCCCTGCGAAACACAATGCGGCAACTGCGTATCGAGCATCTGGTGGTGAAGACTCTCAGTAAGGAAGCAAAGTGTCAGGTCGAACGTGTACAGGCTATCAAGCTTGTGCGTTCCATGCTGGACGTGAAGGGTGTCAACGAGATTACGGTGGGCATTGTTCGTGCCCTCGTGGCGGTCGCTGAGCAAAGTGACGAGAAACTGCGAAACATTTGCTTGGAAACTCTGGCTGAAATCTTGGTCTATAGTCCAAAGCTAATCTCGCAAGGTGGCGGAATCCGAGTGCTCATGCAGTGCATTGTCGAAGGCCCATACGAACTGTCACTTCCTGTGGCCATGGCGATGACGCACATTATGGAGAAGCCTCAGCATCAGAGGCTGCTGCGAAACGGTAAAGATTTTGAATTCTTCATGACTGCATTTACGGACTTTCAGAACCGAGGACACGTGCATACAGAGAAGCTCATGAACAGTGCCCGCGTGATAACCACATTGCTACAAACGTGGACCGGTATCTACGCGATGTCCGTCAACCAATTCAGCCCGCTTAAAATTCTGGTTGAGTGCATGATGCCAGAAATTCCAGCGCTTAGGGACGTTCTGCTGGACATTTTCTTTTCCATCTTTCGCATCAAGCCTTTAGTATGGTCATCATCCTTTTTAGCGGGACGACGTCTCACCACAATAGGCAGAGTCAATGAACATTCAGGGAGCGACTCCAAGAAGAAGAAAAAGCCTGATTGCAAACTAGCAGATCACTATACAGCGCTGCTGCTACAGATATTCATTACGAAGTGCGGGCTTATTGATATGCTTGCCGACATGGTGGAAAAGAACGCTGAGCCACTCATTACAAGAAAGGCTACGTTATTGCTATCAGAAATTTTGGTCCTTACCGCCAAGCTTCTTCCTCAACATCAAGTGGAACAGAATTCCCTGCTTCCTCAGTTGTTCAACTCTGCTGTGGACGGTTCACTTGCATCAACAGCCATATTTCAAATTGAGAAGATTTCCAGGACCATTCACAAGGGCCGGAAAAGTCCTATCCGAGCTCGCTCCGATAGCAAAACAGAGTTGGACCTGCATAACCAAGTTAAGTTCAAGATGGGTGTTCAAATCGATGATGCCAGTTTCAAGCAACTCATAAACGATACCCAGGTGCTCACTCACAAAACTTTTGCAAAATGGAATTGGAACGCATTGATGGAGCTGATCCAAGGGCCTCTACGAAATCCCAAACGTCTAGACGAAGCCATCAAGACTACGAAGTTCTTGAAGCGACTGATGACGTTCTACAGACCGTTCAAGTATAGATTCTCCTCGACAAAACGGACGCGTATGACCAAAAAGTATGTGGACGTGGGTAAGGAACTACTAAAGACTCTACTTCAGAATCCTGATGGTGTGCGATATCTGACTGAAAACAAACTCTTACGTCAGATCGCCGAGTGTCTAGCGCAACTTGACCCGCACTCAGGTATTGTTAGTGCAGAGCCGCTGTTTTCTGAAAATAGGCTCAAGACGACACTCAGCTACGGCTACTTCGCTCTACTCGGAACGCTCAGTGGAGATCCGAACGGTATGGCGATGATGGCGCAATGGCGAATGTTCAACATGTTCTACCATCTGAGCGAGCTCGGCGACCGGCCAGATCTTATCACTTGTTTTATCCTCTCTATGGACTACAACTTACATGGTCACCCTCGAATCATTTTGGCAAAGACGCTGACGGGCTCTGACACTGAGCTGCGACTGTTTGCGACACAGTTCTTGAGAAACCTTCTCAACGAGCCCGCTGAGACTCAGAAGTGGGCTGTAGAGTTACTGGTGACACAGCTATACGATCCTGCCGTAGAAGTTTGCCGGGCCGCTGTCGAGGTGCTTGAGGAGTATTGCGACAACTCAGAAAATCTTGATCATTTCATCAAATTGCAGCCTTCGTTGGGCCACCTAGGAGCCATCGGGACTCCACTGCTGCTTCGGTTCTTGTCCACCTCCAGTGGATTCCAGTATCTGAAGGACCTTGACTACGTGCACAAGGAAATGGACAACTGGTTCCACGGCCAGAACGATAGCTACGTCGTTCAGGTTGAGGAGTACCTAGAAAGCACTCATTCTGCGTGGGTCCCAGATGCCTCTCTGGCGAGGGCGGCGAACAACCGACAGAATTCGCCTACAGCATTACTTGGGGAGGAAGAAGAGAGCTACGTCATTATGCCCAAGCATTTCTATGGCGAATTGACTCTCACCGATGAGGGCTGCCGGCTGCTACGCGAAAAGGGCCACTTCAAGATTTTTGCTGATTACATCCACGAACACCAGAAGCAACAGAACGAATGGGACGTTGTCACCAAGCTCAAAGGCAGCATATGGGCCGTTGCATATATTGGGTCCAACCCACTCGGCGCGCCCTTCCTAGAAGACTGCGATGTCGTACAGGACATTGTCAACATCGCAAACACCTCCAGCCTCTGCAGTCTCAAGGGCACTGCATTTTTCGCCCTGGGACTGATTGGAAGCACTGGTGAGGGCACTGAGATTCTGGATGAGTTTGACTGGGATGCCGTGTTCAGGTCGTTTGGTGAGCCTAGAGGACTGTGTCTGCCACGAGAGCTCACCACCTTTTTCAGCCATTCTAGTGGGCCGGAACAGGGACTGTTTGACTTTGCTATGCCCGGAACACCTGAGTTCAAACCAAGACCAGTGAGCGTGAGTCCCATTCCGGGGTCGTTTGATGACGACACTGACTTTGTCACGTTGTCTAACGACCCGGTCAAACGCAATATACTCCACGAATTGTCCAACCTGTCAAATCAGATTTTGGCCAACGATGCATCCAAGGAGCTGGTCAGACTCAAGGGAATGTATGCCTCGCGGTTCCAGTCTATCGACTTGTACCTAGATGCGATGAACCTATTGGCAACGTACAGGTACAAGCTGCCGGTCAGAAGGTTTATCTTTGAACTGTTTGACACGACTGCTTTGGTGACGAAGATGGTCAAGAAGCAGAAGGAGGCCCAGAAACGGGCAAGGCATTTGAGTGATACGAAGTAGCATTATTTATTCACGAGCCCACAAGCCTAGCGAGTGGGTGAGTTGTTCATAACCTCTCATCAACACACGACGTAGACCCTGGTCTTTGTACCCTGTCGCTCTATCCGCACTAACCAAACAAATTCTAACCTAGGCCGCCTGCATCTGGTCTATATATATATCTGCTAACCCCTCCTGATTCTTTCTTTTAGACTAATTGTTCAGTCGCACACCTTGTGCATCGCCACCGCCATCTCCACCGCCACCTTTGTTCAGACGCGTTCGCGTCGCGATGTTTTCGCGTTGCCCCAGCCTGATGGCCCACATTATCCGTCGGACGCTTGTAAATAAAAACATTGGACTCTGCCTGAAAAGTTTTCACGCCGTTGCATACCGAACCATGCCGGCCACACAAAAAACAGTCAAGTGAGTACATCGAAAACGACGTTGCTAACGAAGTGATTTCTTTGCCACCAAACCAAAGAAGAAGGCACGATCCCCATCGCCAGAGCGAGCCGCCAAGAAGATAAAGAGTACGCCAGACAAAGAGGTAGAGGTGGCCGTCGAAATACTGGAGACTAAAGAGACGCTAAGCAGCCTGAAGGGTGGCCAGCCAATTCCGTACCAGGCGCTCACAGCAACTTTCGAAAAGGTTGAAGCAACCACCAAACGACTAGAGATCAATGCTATCTGCACTGCTTTCTTTGTTCAGGTGCTGGAGAGTAACCCCAGCGATCTGCCCATGGTCACATACCTCTTCATTAACCGTCTTGGACCGGAGTACGAGGGCCTTGAGCTGGGTTTAGGCGAGAGTTTGATCAAGAAGTCGCTGGCAGAGGCCTGCGGAAAGACCATAGCTCAGATTAATGCCTCTTACAAGGATACTGGTGATCTGGGTCTGGTTGCACTCAGCGCCAGAAGCAGTCAGCCCACAATGTTTACGCCTAAAGCGCTGACAGTCAACAGTGTGTTCCAGGGCCTGAATGACATTGCCAAGACGACAGGCAAATCCAGTCAGGACAGGAAGATCGCAACAATCAAGAAGCTTCTCACTGCATGCAAGGGTACTGAGGCCAAGTTTTTGGTGCGAACTCTGGAGGGAAAGCTGCGAATCGGTATTGCCGAAAAGTCTGTGCTCACATCTCTCGCCCAAGCATTCGTGGTTTACGAAAAGAATACACACAAGAAGAAGCACGACGTGGCTGCCACGGAGGAACTGTTCCGAGACGTGTACTGCCAGCTGCCAAACTACGAGCTTATCATCAAAGCTGCATTAGAAAACGGCATTGAGAACCTGTCAGAA
The DNA here is from genome assembly GCA_030564385.1 of Blastobotrys robertii. Lineage (NCBI taxonomy): Eukaryota > Fungi > Ascomycota > Dipodascomycetes > Dipodascales > Trichomonascaceae > Blastobotrys > Blastobotrys robertii. The sequence goes on along the minus strand of JAJLUQ010000063.1, from coordinate 4,338 downwards.
AACTGTAAACTTTCACCTGGTGTGCCACTGAAACCAATGTTGGCCAAGCCCACGAAATCTATTACCGAGGTTCTGGATCGATTCACCAATGCTCGGTTTACCTGTGAATACAAGTACGACGGTGAGAGAGCGCAAGTCCACAGCACAGACGACGGCAAGTTCTTTGTCTACTCCCGAAACCTAGAAGACATGAGCCAGCGATACCCAGACATTCTTTCCCTGGCGCCGAAGCTCGCAACGATCGGTGATGCTACCGCGGCCAGCAGCTTTATTCTGGACTGCGAGGCCGTCGCGTGGGACCGCGAGCAAAACAAAATCTTACCTTTTCAGGTTCTGTCTACGCGGAAGCGGAAAGATGTCGAAGAAGGCTCCATCACCGTCCGAATCTGTCTGTTCGTGTTTGACATTTTGTACATGAATGGAGCGCCGGTGCTGCAAAAGTCGCTGGCCGAACGACGTGAGCTGCTAAAGCAGCACTTCAGCGAGATCCCAGGCCAGTTTCACTTTGCAAAGAGCATGAACTCAGAAAACACAGAGGAAATTCAATCTTTCCTGGACACCAGTATCAAAGAAGGATGCGAAGGACTCATGGTCAAGATGATGGACGGAACAGACAGTTACTATGAGCCAAGTAAACGAAGTCGAAACTGGCTCAAGCTCAAGAAGGATTACCTGGACGGCGTAGGCGACTCTCTGGACTTGGTGGTGTTGGGTGCATACTTTGGCAAAGGTAAGAGAACAAACTGGTACGGTGGATTCCTTCTGGGATGTTACAATTCCAACACTGAAGAGTACGAAACTGTTTGCAAGATTGGCACTGGTTTCAGCGAAGCGAACCTAGAACAGTTCCACAAGGAGCTCAGCAAGGAGGAGCTTACCGAAAAGAAGTCTTACGTGTGTCACGACGACGCCGGTAACCAGCAGCCTGACGTCTGGTTTGAGCCCAAGGTGGTCTGGGAGGTGTTGACTGCTGACTTATCGCTCAGTCCAGTGTACCGAGCGGGTATGGATGAGTTAGGCAAGGGTATATCTCTGCGGTTCCCTCGATTCATAAAGGTTCGAGAAGATAAGGGTCCACAGGATGCTACCAGCACAGATCAGATTGTGGAGTTTTATAGGAGGCAGGCTGCGTTGGTAGATTGATGAGACACAGCTGACAGCTAACAATCATGAACTAATGTACATTAACTTATCCATGCTGTACACTGCATTGGATATACCATACTATGTGGGCCCTGTGGAGTGAGCTATACATCCACAAAGGGCTCGGCACTGTGGACCTCGGTCGCGCATCTCAAGCAGGCCCAAGGCTCGCCCTGATTCTGCGCCAGTTTCGACGTAATGCACACATAGCAATAGACGTGCCCGCAAGCAATCTGGTATGGATTGGTAACATCTGTGTGTGTTTGCGCAGAACCTTGCGGGGCATCTTTGAAACAGACTGCGCATGTCTTTTCCGGCAAGAATGCAAGCTCACCGCTAGTCTTTTCGGTTTTTCTGCTGAAAAGCAACTTGGCGAGCTGTCGCTTCAGCTTTGGTACGTTGAGTAGGGGTAGAATGAAGAGCAAGAACTCTGTGAATGCGTTCCAAACCAATTGTCGGTTTTGGAACTCGAAGTTGACCTGCCGACTGACTTTTCGAGATGCTGGTGCCAGTCTAATGCGTAGTAGTCGGAGAATGAGGGTGCTGTAATTTCCAGAGTACAGAAACAGAACAAAATTCAGCAACGATGAAACCGACCATATTGAGCTGAGCGTGTCTGTGAACTTTCTCAGACGGTTGTCTTCAGAAAGCGCAATGTGATGTTCCAGTTTCTCCCAGAGGTACCCTCCTCCAACGACCAAGGCACCATAGCCTAGTTTCTGTGTGAGTGAAATGTCGCGCAGAGCTCTTCCTGACCGCGAGTCAACAAGCTTGAGGTTCTGTAGCTTTGCGCCGTACGTGGTGGAGTGGTCCCAGACGGTGATTTTGAAGAGAGCCGCTTTGAGCAGTAGCAGCAGCTCAGACTCGTATTTGTCTTTGATTTCCGGTTTGTAGTGTTGGAACACACACCATAGTTGATTTTTGAGGAGCGACAGAAGCTCTCCATCAAGGATTGAGGCGTCGAGCTGACCGACTCTCGGATGGTTTGCGGGTTTCATTACGAGCTGTTATGAAAAGATTAGATGAAGTGAGTAACGGCGAGTGCTCGGGATGAAGTGTGGGGAGGTCGGCGCGCAGATGATCACAGCCGACACAGGGAAGACACGAAGCGCGAAGCACCTCGTATTGACATCGAGCATAACGGCAAGCATAGGCTGGAAGAGCTCACGATTGATTTGTATTCAACAGTGTGACAAGCTCGGCTAAGCTATTCAGCATGGAAGACAACTACCATCACCCAATTCTGCCAGGAATCAATGGGATGAATGCATATGGAGCACCTCCGCCCGGGGCGCCAGTACTAGCGCCTATACCTCCACAGACCGAGGAAGCTTATTCAGTGCCAGAGGAGTATAAACCGGCGTTAAAGGTCGAGGAATACGAGAAAGTGCCATACAAGAGTTTCAAGAAAAAGTATCGAAAGATGGAACTCAAATTTAACGACGCCATTGCAAAGTCTGAAGACCTATTCGCTCAGCAGCAACATCTCAAGAAGGTTTTCAATAGGATACACCGGGAGCAGAGTAGGTTGCTGGACGTGCTACTGCAAGTGAACTCATCGCATCATTTAACCCCAGCCTTAAAATTAGAGGTTAGCAGGGACCTACAGCCAAACGAGCCTCTCAACGCCGACGCGGAGGCTTATCTCAAGTTAACAGAAGACTCGATTGACTTTTCCTCAGACGAGGAAGCGCTGCCGCCGGCGCGAAACCCAATGAGTCTTATCGAATGGATAAAGCGGAATCAGCCACAGATTCTCACCGCGGACGGTCTGGAAAAGCCGCTGGCCACGACGAAGAAAAAGAGCACGCCGAAAGCAAAGAAGAGAAAGAACTCAGAGGGCGAGGAGGACGAGGCGAAGAGACTACGTGTGGATGGCCCAGTAGCGATTTCATCGAACCTGGCTCAGTAACTCGAACGAGAGGGATTTGGGCTTGACAGAATTCGTAGCTGCGGCCAGTGGCTGGAGAAATAACGCCCTACATAGCGCATGACATAATTTATTTACAATAGACTCGACAACGTATAGAGTAGTTTTGCTTTGCTTATGCGGCTGAAGCCTCTGATTAATGCATTTGTCATTTATCGTCCCTAAGCCATTTCTTAAGGTGTAAGTATACTGGTTAGGAGTTGGTGGTGGAAGAAGTTGAATGACCGTACTTCCTCAACAACAGATCCTTGAGGGTGTGGCCTGGAGCGCGCTGCTCACGCTGTTCTGTCAGAACAAACGCGGCAACTCCAATCACGACTCCTATGACAGGATCGACTTTGCTTTATTAGACTAGCCCAATTTCAATACTCACCTTGAAATCAAGTGTCGAAATGTCATGACGAGGTTACCTACCGGTCCCAACGCCATGCAAAGTCTAAAACGCGAGACGACGCGAACGCGATCCAGCCTATAGACTTCGATGACTACAGTCCTCAAAACCGACAAACCCACGAAATCAACTGAGTGTCACGTACTGCCGTGCAAGATTCAGCACAATGGTACAGCCAACGTGGAGAAATTCTTTATAGCGACGCCGGGATCGGAAGAAAGGTACTTTCGAGGACGACGACTTCTGCCTAAACCGGTGGAAATTCCAGAAGGCTATTGTGGTTATAATTTCAAAGAAGAAAAGCAGCCGGCGGAGGAAGATGAAGAGCCAGTTAAGGTTTTGCGGGCTGTCGAGAAGTTTTCAGGATTTAGAGTATGGGGCCATGATCATGTTCCCAGCGACAATGATCCCTGGGTATCAGGTGTGCGAGAGTGGATCAAACTGGCCGAGGCTATTCACGATGCATGAACAGTGAGCGAACAAAATGAGTTGAACGACTAACGCCAGTCATACATATCAGCGTTCAATCGACAATATCTCAACTGGTTCACGAGCAGACAACCGGGCCTTCCAAGGACCTATACAGCTCGCCGCAAAAGAACCATCAGCCCAAGCTCGGTTGCCAGAAGTATACACTGAGGAACATGGATAGACTGATCTGGATAGAATTACTAACGGAAATCAAACAGAACTTGCAAAAATATCGGTGTAAGGTCAGCCGTGATCCTGCTGAACGAACCAAGATCTCAAGAATTCTTGGGCCAGCTGGCCTTCATGCGAAGCACATAGGATTAGTTAATCCATGTTTAAGGTATAATATAATATATCGAGTTTATAGTCCAGGCTATGTAATTAAATACGTCGCAGAAGCTAG
>JAJLUQ010000062.1:0-87520 GCA_030564385.1 Blastobotrys robertii | reverse complement strand
GGAGAGCGTAATATCAATGTCGACTTTGGACTGCCGGGCAATGTTAACGACAACGTGGCTAATTTGGACGTCAGAGATCATTGTAAATGCGCTGATAAGAACACCACAGACAATCTGTTGTGTAGCAATGAAGGATGCGGTGGTTCAGTCGTCCCTGGCCAAGTGGTATACACTGTTATGATGAAATATGACCATTCCAAGCCGATCGCAGTAGGAGGCACAAAGAGGCCGACCCCTAGGTCGTCTGGAAATAACTGCTGGATTGTCAATCAAATCGACAGGGTCTTCAAACTCCAGAATGCGGGTTTCTCCGAGGACGATAAGCAATGGCTCAGATACTTCGTTCGATGGGCATATGTGAGTAGCTCCCGTTCCAATCACGCTTTACTAACCTAGTCACTGTTGTATTATTACACGTATTCGCTGTTCAAAGGTGTATACTTCATGTTGATCAATTTCGAAGGCCTGGTCGTTCATCTTCGGAATGTCTTTGCAGAGGTAGTTGGAGAGTACAACAACGGTTGGTTTCTATATATATCCTACGAAGTGGCCAGAAGGGCCGTGAGGCTTGCGTCATTAGCCTTCAAGAACCAGACGAATTTCGCGCTTGTGGACAATAGCGTGGGCGACTATCTACAGGGCCCTGTATTCCAGCCAAGAATTCAATTTGATCCGACCGCTGATGTACTGAACGATTTGGTCGATAATTTGGTTGAGAATGAACAAGAGGTGACCGGAAATTCCAGTGACCCTGCAATCCAAGCTGAGGTAGACTATGCGAGAGCAAACACCAAGGTCCAGCAGACGCGAACACAACGGCTAGCTCGGCTTGAAGAGAATGGCGTGTACGGAATCGACGATGACTTTGCTTCAGAGACTAGTTCTTCCAAGCGAATTCTGCAGTCTGAAACGATTTTGTCTTACAAACGTTTATGTCCATAGAATAGTAGACTCATAATTTGCATGTCTCGGCTCATTTTCGAGTGAAAACAACCTGAACCAGGACGGTCGGTTTGCAGTCGAGCTTGCACACGTTCAGTGAGAAAGCAGGGGCAGTCTAAACCGGTACGTTATCGATCATATCATGTCCTACCAGTGAAGCGACCCATTGTGGCGTTATATGCCACTACTGAGTGAGTAAAACTACAATGCCGTCTCAAGATAAAGTCAAACTCGGTTTACTCATATTCTCTCGCCGATCTGGCCAATCCGGAATTCACGCATTGGGAAGTGACGCAGTTGGAGAGCCACCAATAACAATAAAATACCAGGCATCGTGATGATGCGCGCGCGCGTTCACATACATTGGAGATCCCACAAGGATCTCATTACTGTTATGCTCTTTGGCGTTAAGTTGGCCAACGAGATCTATCCTCCGTGGAAGAAGGACTATGTTGCATACGATAAGCTGAAGAAGCTGCTGAAGGAAGGCGTCATCAGCAATGGCGACCAGTGGAGCGAGAGCGACGAGACTCGGTTTGTCGAGGCGCTTGACCAGGAGCTGGAGAAGGTTTATTCGTTCGAGACAACCAAGTATAATGAGCTCAGCGACAGCATAAGCGCTCTGGAGGCGGAGATTCAAAACCTGGAAGTCAAGCCCAATGATATCGAGGAGAAGCTCGAGAGCCTGTTGGAAATTACAGCGCAGTTGGATTACTTCAGCCGGCTCAACTTCACAGGCTTTATCAAGATTGTCAAAAAACACGACCGACTGCATTCGAATTATCAGGTGAAACCTTTATTGCAAGTGCGATTGCAGGCGCTCCCCTTTCACAATGAGGACTACTCGCCTTTGCTGTACAGGATCTCGGCCATCTATGTCTTTCTTTCTGAAAACTTTGGCTCTGAAGCTAGGCAAATCAGCGCCTCAGCTAAGATGTCGTCGTTTAGAGAATCGTCCAACTTCATCTCATTCCGGTTCTGGGTGCATCCTGAGAACCTGATGGAGGTCAAAACCAAGATCCTGCGACACCTTCCTGTGCTCGTGTACAACAACGATAACGACGAGGTCAGCGAGCACGCCGACCCGCGGTTCACGTCGCTGTACTTCGACAACAGCGAGTTTGAACTCTACGACTCACAGCTCAATAAGCGAAAGACACAGTCGTCCGAAAACAGCGTTCCCTCGCTTCGACTGCGATGGTACGGCCAGCTTTCTGACAAGCCAGATATTCTGCTTGAGCGACGAGACGGCGACTCTAACCCACTTAAGCTTAAGGAGAAGTACATCGACTCGTTCCTGCGGGGCGAGTCCAGCTACACAAACAAAATCATCAAAAAGCTCAAGGAAAGGCCAAACGTGTCCCAGGAAGAAATCGACAGCCAGCAGCAGGCCATTGAGGAGCTCCAGACATTTATTAGAGAACACAAATTAGCGCCAGTGTTGCGAACAAGCTACACGCGAACTGCCTTCGAGATTCCAGGCGATAACAGGGTCCGAATCTCTCTTGATAGCGACATTACCTTTATCCGTGAAGACTCCTTCGACACTGACCGACCTATCAGAGACCCAGCACACTGGAAGCGAACCGACCTCGACATTCCGGGCGTCGCTGACCCTCTGTCGCTGGTGCGAAAGTCCGAGTACACCAAGTTCCCCTTCGCCGTCATGGAGTTACGACTTAAGGTCCGACCTGAAGAGCTCAACAATGGACGGGAGCTGGGCACTTCACTGTCTGCATCTAGCACCGTGACTTCCACTAAGCATGGTGCCTGGATCGAGGAGCTCATTTCCTCACGCCTCATCAAGGAGGTGCCACAATTCTCCAAGTTTGTCCAAGGTCTGGCAAGCTTGTTGGCCGAAGACGACAGGCTCGACGCCCTCCCCTTCTGGCTGCCTGACCTGGAACAGGATATCAGAAAAGATCCAACTGAGGTGTACAAGCAGCAGAGAATACGTCTCCACAACCAGAGCAGAGAGGCTACTCGACGAGCTAGCATCGTCGGTGGAACTGTGCCAGCGGAGCTGTCTGCCATCGGACGAGAAAGAACTGACGAGGACCCCTCGAGTGACGAGGAGAGCACTACCGTCGACGAGGAGAGCACTACCGTCGACGCGGGGGGCTCTGGCTCTGACAGCGATGGAACTATTGAGGGCTCCCGGCTGGGTTTCCCGACACGGCTTTCGCGACTGGACGGCGACAGCGAGGATGAAGAGCTGGTTCTCCCACCAGGAGTCAAGATTCCTCAGAACTTGCTGCGTTTGTCTGGTGACGTCAAGGTTGAGACCAAGGTGTGGCTGGCCAACGAGCGAACTTTCAACAAGTGGCTCAACGTTGTCACCCTATTGTCTGCTCTTACGTTTGCGCTGTACAACTCTGTTGAGAAGGCCCACGGCACTTCGGCTGCTACGCTGGTTGCCTACATCCTCTTCGGACTGACCCTGTTTACAGGTTTGTGGGGCTACTTTACCTACATGCGCCGACTAGGCTTCATCAGAGCCCGAAGCGGGCGACACTTGGACTCTCCATTCGGCCCTGTGGTCGTTGGCGTTACCCTGCTGGTTGCGTTGTGTATCAACTTCTACACTGCCGTCAAAATCCGACTGGACAAGAACGCTCTCGGTACTGCATAATGGCATGTATTTCTATCAAGTATTCTAGTTTATTTAATCGATAGTCTAAGCCAAGGCACCCATGGGGTCCCATGGGGCAAGAATAACTGGCTCCTTGTCTTCTAGCAGCTTTGCCAGGTCGCCAATGTCTTCCTGGTCGACAACGACCTGGTACACGTATTCTCTAAAGTAGGAGTGGGTCATGGAGAAAACACCCTTGGTGCCGGTGTCGTCACCCCAAGAATTCTGGACCTTCCATCGGACTGGCTCACCTGCTTCGTTGAGGTGCACACCAGTGAGAACCATGGCATGGGTCATGAGGGACTGGCCGTATCGCAGTCGGTTAGCCTTGTCCTGGGTTGGGTTGAAGCCAATGAGATCGTAGTCCCACAGCTTCTCATCAAACACACCTGGCTTTCGGGCCAGGTACAGTGGGGTGTGGTTGCCAAAGAAAACTGGCACGTTGTTTTTGATTTTCTGGATGGCGTACTTGGCGAGCTCCTCAACCTCAAGGTTGAGGTAGGCGACTGGCTTGTAGGTGACGACATTTCCCAGTCTGTCGACCTGCAGGGTCTTATTGTATGGGTTTCGGGGGTCGTTAACTAGTGACACAGCCTTGGTGACGTCGGTACCAATCTCCTTGTAAAAGGACAGTGGAGTGGCCTTCAGAGAGCCATACTTCTTGTCCTTGTTGCTATATTCCCAGGTGAACTCCTGGTCGACTGCAGGCGGGTGGCCGAGATAGAGCACCAGCAGCTTGTGAATAGACTTGAGCTGCTCCTCCTTCAAGTGAGTGACATCTTCGCCCTTGGCGATAGCCTCCCGGATCTCCTGGGCGTACTGTCTGAGCAGCGCGGTGATCTTGGAGTTCATTGGGGCCGAGGCTATGGAGGCCTGCTGATCTGGAAAGACGTGCTTGGGGACGACACCGTACTTTTCAATCACGGCAGCCATCATGTCAAACTGGCCTCCATCCTGGACCGGGGCGGTGAGCAGGTGCTGGACAAGCCGGGAATCGATAGGCTCGGCGGCTGTCTGGGTGATCTGCTCCAGGAAGTAGTTGGCCTTCTCAAGCTTGTCGTAGAAGAAGAGATAGGTCTGGGAGAGCTCCAGCTCGGACAGATTGTACTTCTTCATGAGGGCGACTCGGAGGACATTGCAAGTAGCAAAGATCCAGCATCGGCCCGAAGACTTCTGGTTAGTGATTGGGGAGCCCTCAATCTCAACGAGGTTGTTGAACTCGAATCGCGAGTTCGACGCCAGACGCTCCTGGTTGACGAGAGTGGTGCATGCGTGGTTCTGGAGGACAGTGGAGGCCAGACTGGCCAGCTTGTCTTCTCTGATCTCCTTGGACCAGGCGCTTAGTTTGTCGTTTTGAACGGTAAGCATTGTAGAGTACCGCAGTGGTGATGTGTGGGGGAAATTGGGGGGATTATATAGTCTGGGGCGGATACACGGCGCCAGCACCCGAGATAAGCGGACCCGGGATTGCATAATGAATGTGTTTGAGAGGGTTCGTACTCGGGCCTTAGACTAGGCTGGCGCTTACAGGCGAGAACATTTGAGAACGAATAGCCGCGATAAGCCGCGATACGTACGCTGAGACTCTTAAAGCCCGGACCGGTAGGAAGAATTGCTGTATTATTTGCTGTGTGGGGTACATTACGTGTCCTGGGAATGGTAACTAGCCGGCGAACTGCGAGAGGAGCAGGAACCGCCAAGGTGTACAAACGCGTGAAGTCCACCACGCTCTCTCTATTGATACATAAATCAACGAGATGATTGCCGAAACCTCGAACGGGCACATAAGCATAAAATGCATGCATTGAGATTACACGATGAAAACGGCTGTGAACCACTAATCGGCAATACATCTATTCTGCCTTATGTGATTATACCAGTGATGGTCATAACCTATAAGTTATATGGCAACCCCGTGCTATTATCCGCCCTGCATACGCATAGCTACAAATTTGGTATTACGCTGACTCCATGCCTCCCATTTTATTGTACTGTATGTTTGATCTGCGTGAATTAGAGAATGAACCCGTCATCTCTCTATTGATCGGTCGCCTAGCAAATGACGCAACAGGACCTGCTATCTTTGACATTCTCGCTGCTGGCCTTCTCTCGTCTCAGATTCACCTGTGAGATTCGCTGCTTCAAGTTAGGTCTGCTGGCCTTCCTGGCCACTTCTCTAGCCTCTTTAGCTTCTTTTCTGTTCTGAACAACCTGCCGGATGATGATTTCGCACGATTCCTCAATGTTCACCATGGCCTTGGCACTAGTTTCCATGAACCCGCAGTTGTGAGCCTTGGCCCACTTGAGACCGTCAGCGGCCGACACGGCCCGCTGTTCGCTGAGATCGCACTTGTTGGCCAGGACGATTCGGACTGGAGCCGGAGCGTGTTCAGGTCGGATTCCTGAGTCCACGTGCTTCTCAATGATGTCAGAAAAGTACTGAAGGTTTTCCAGCGAAATGATCGAGGTGATGTCGTAAACCAAAACGTATGCATCAATGTTCTGGTCACCGCTGAACATGGAGCCCAGCATGTCTCGATACTCCTCCTGGCCAGCAGTGTCAATGATATCAAGACGGTAGGTCTCGCCGTCCACAGTTCGTTGGGTCGAGTATGAGTCTTCAATGGTGGGGTCATACTCGTCTACCCATTTGCTTCGAATAAGACGCATTGTGATGCAGGATTTACCGGTGCCTGAGTTAGTCGAGCCGAACAACTGAAGACAGTCAAGAAGATAGCATTGACCTCTGCCCATGCAATGCCAGCTGATCCCCTCTGCCCTTGCAATGGCAACTGATCCAACGGCAATGAAAGACTTCCTCATATAGCGTCGAACGAGCAACCTTTACCGCGTGACGGACCGCTGACAGTACTCAAGCGAGCTCGGAACGCTCATTGTAGTGATAAGCCATGATCTCCTGGCATGGCCCTACGGCCGCCCGACGGCCGACCGCTTACCGCCAGCCGTGCCTCATCGCATTCAGGTACAGAGGCTCACTGGAAGCCCCGGCTCACCAATTCTTTCTGTTACTCACCTCCATCGCCCAGAATCACCACAGTAAGCTTGCCTTCTTCCGCCATGTTGTAATGTTGTGTAGTGTAGCGCTGTGCGTAAGGAAGCGTGAAGTATGCGTATGATCCCTATCCCTGTCGAATCCCTGTCAGTGCGTCTACGCGGGTGTGTACTGTTTTCGACTAGCCAGCGTGTTGTGTAGTGTATGGGCTATAACGAAGATCTATATAAGCTAAAACATTTTCTCCTGAGTCGGATTTTCCCCGGGCACGCGTAATACACCCGGCGTGCATATGCGCGTCTACACATCAGGCAAGCAGGCCTACACCTGGGCAGGCACAGGACGATCCGTGACCGTTAGGTGGGCAAACTTTTCCGTGGGCTCGGACAGCTCGGGAGTTGGTGTTTCAGAGGCATCTGTGAACTCGTCGCTGTGTGTGGTGTGGTTGGAGATCGCACTGTCCCGTTTGCTTGCCGTCCTGGCCTCATGCACTGTCTGTACTTCCTTTGCTTCCGTGTCGTTTTCTGTAGCCGTGAAGGGCGGCGCCGGCTCTACTTCAAGCTCAGTGTCGCCCCTGAGGACCACCTCGCTGAGGCCAATCTTCTTGCCCAGCTGCTCAAACCGCGCCAGGTATCTTTCCCTCCTAGCCCGGGCCATCTCGGTCAGCCGCGGCCAGTACTCGTCGTGCACATACTCAAACTCAACCTTGCCCCCGTACTGGGCCTCCATCATATCGCCAGGCACAAAATTAATCAGCGGCTCCTGGAACACCAGCTTCTCTCGGGTTAGTGGGTCAATGAACGGGTGGATGAGCTTCAGAAAAGTCCAAGCCACCCAGGGAATGTTAGTACACAGGCCCTTGCCCAGTCGCTCAGGGTAGTGGTCCTGCAAAATGCTCAGGACCTCCCGTCCCGTGCTCAACGACGGCAGCTTGCTGCCGCCCGTGATGCCCTTGACGCTCTGGAAGTCAATCAGCAGCGCCAACTGGTCCTGGCCCGCTGGCATGAAGTCAATCACCCGTTCAAGCATGTAGACGAGGTGCTCCACCTGCACATGGGAGGTTTTTGTGTTTTGTCGGCCCGTCTTGAGCATCAGAATCGGCCGGGAGTCGTTGTCGTAGCCCAGAATGACCTGTTTGCCGGTCTCATTCTCCACGGCGACCGACTCGGCAGTCAGAACGCTTGGCTCCACCCCGAAACTCCTTCTCCAAACCAGCGTTTTTTCCAGTCGTTTGTTGCAGTCGTCCACTTTCCACTTCGTGGCCCGCAAATATCTCAGGAAACATTCCTTGGTCAGCCAGGCCTTCTCGGTATCGGTCAATGGCGATCGCGTGTTGAGCTTGTCTCCATCAGCAATGTCCTTAACGCCAGTCCAGTGCTCAAGCACTTGCTGGTATTTGGCCTGCTGCTCCTCAGTTAGGACCACTGCCTTGGGGACAGAACACTTGTCTGAAGGCTTGTCAAACGGATATATCGTCTTGCTGGAGGTCATGGTATAGGTGGGTACCAGGGTCCGTGGTAAAGGTTAAATGCAAAATTATGTACCAGCCATCGCGCGGACCCGATCCTTCCGGAGCGCCGACCCCGCCCGAGACAACTAACCAGCATCCACCTAGTGTTATTGCTCAACTATACGCATACGCTATATACAGTGTATATTCAGTGTCTACCACTCTCGTAGCGCTGGCGAGGGTTGATCGTGGGCCATTGGTAGTTTTCGCGTCGAACTTACTAATCATCGCGCGTCAGGGAGAGACATGCCACTCAAGACGGATCTAACCGGATCTCTAGTAACACGTACGGCTACCACGGTATCCATTTTTTGCCGTGTTCAGACGAACATGTTAACTCTGCCTTTGTGTTGAAACCTTGCTCGCCACCGGCTTTATCGGCGGTACCGGAGATAGTGGAGATTAGGTACAGACGGGTTGCCGGTGTCACTCGGTGTCCGAGATTAGACCGATTAGATCTCCAGTGCCAATTCGATCTGCGCTAACCGTGCGACATATCGGTATCATACATCCTTATACTTGTTACACGGCAAAGTTTACATGTATACAACCATCCGAAATACCCTGTTACGGTCGCAATCTCGTATAAAAACGCTACGCGGGTGATGCCGTGTCTGACAAATCAGACAAGCGCCGCAGTCGGTGAGGCGCGAAGATGACATCTAATCGTCATTTAGGCACTGTAGCGGAATCTGGTTTCTGCTGAATTAGAATTTAGCTTCAGACAAGCACTCTCTAGCCATCCGCTGTTCACCACGATTATAAGAACAGCTTTCAACGCGTCATCAATAGTAACGTTGCAATGCATGTACAGTACACCTGCATACCCTGGTATATTGCGCGACTTTGGTGTAACCGTTAGATGAATCAGACCTTTGACTCGCCGAAACTCGACCGGATAATTTCCGATTGCCAGCTGCTCGTCCTATGAAAACTACAATGTCAAGCTTTCTTCGAGTCACGTGATGATGGGTGTGAGATTACCTTTGCCATGACTGTGACTGAGTAGACTACAGTCTAACAATGTTATTCCGTATTCTAGAACGGGTAGCGCGCTCAAGCCTACTTGGTCTCGTCAAGCTTTTTCTACGCGCTCATCTCTAGGCATCCGCGCGCGGACCACCCACGCTACAATGAACACGGCCCTGATAATTAAGCTTTTAGCAGTCGCTGCCCTGGCGCATAGAGCAAAGAAGCACAATTCTCTTACACCATTGGGAATTGCTACAGCAACCGTCACGGGTTTGATCCATGCATTCAATAAGAACTCTATTCACACGGTTCTCTTATTCGCCTGCTACCTGAGTGTCAACAAGGCGACAAAGTATAAACATGAAGTCAAGCAAAAGATAACCGTCACGAGTACGGCGGATAAGCTTATAGAAGGCGGCGAAGGTCCACGAAGTCATATTCAGGTGATGGCGAATACCCTAATTGCCTCGATTCTGATCCTGGCAGACATTATCACCAAGTATAAGCACCCGCTGCTGACGGTTGGTGTCATTGCTCAGTACTGTGCCGTTACCGGCGACACGTGGTCCTCAGAGCTCGGAATTCTATCCCAAAGCCAGCCAATTCTCATCACCACCCTCAAACCTTGTCCAAAGGGCACCAACGGTGGGGTATCTCGACTGGGCCTAGTGGTGGCCTTCCTCGCGGGCCTGTACATTACCACGATTTCGGCTCTGATGACGCCAATGTCTAGTCTGGGTCTTGTTCACAAAGCCGCTTTCGTGGCGTTTGGCTCGTGCCTGGGCCTGTTCGGGTCAGTCCTGGACTCCTTCCTGGGCGCTGTTCTCCAACGATCCGTCGTGAACAAGCAGGGCAAGGTGGTTGAAGCCGAGGGCGGTGTCAAACTCAACATCCACGAGGGCGTCAAGGTGTATTCTGGCGCAGATATTCTGTCCAACAACCAGGTTAACCTGCTCATGGCTGCCATGACGTCAGTGGTTGGAGTGGCTTTGTGGGGTCTCTTTTAAACCACTCGCAATTGGCTTACCGCATTATACTTTATACATCTAACGAATACATGTACATCAACTCAAAATGCAACGACAGAACTCTGGCTGCTGATCACTGAACCAACGGCTGTTGGCCATATGGCGATCTCGCGCCTTCTTTAACAATAAAGACCCCCCTGCGACTGAGCGAACCCTCAGTCTTTTTCCTAGTCAAGTACTAAGAACCCCTGTACGTCGAATATGAAAACGTACTCAAGAGCAACGGAATATGATAGTGCGATTCCGAGTCCTTCACCGCAAACACCACGTCAACAAACGGAAAAAACACATCACCGCCGTTCCTACCGAGGTACGGCCCCGTCTCGAAGCTGATCTTGTAGGTGCCTGGCGCTAGCTTGCCGTCTGTAGTCTTGATTGCGGCCAAGTCCGAATCCCAATTGATGACCCGTCCGTCGGCGTCTGTCTCGGCCGTGGAAATGTACTGACTAGAGGCGCCTTCCAGATGGTGAAGGCTGCATTGGACACCCGCCGCGGGCTTTCCAATGACTGTGTCGAGAATATGGCATGTAATGACGTCGCGCATGGTGATGATGATAACGTGGGGCATCACCAAATAATGTTGTCACAACCTCGCTGGACAGAGAACTCGCTGCGCTCGTTCTCGCATGTCCGTAACATACTATGACAAGAAGTACTTTTCTCAGTCATTGACGTTCAATAAATGGGTTCCATTGTCTTGCTTCGACGTTCGCCTCAACCTGAAGCACTATAAGGACATTTACAACGAGAAATTCCCATTGGCGTATCTTGGAAACAACGATGATGGTGGACCCTTCTTCTTCAAGAACCATCCTCTCAACTATGTCTACATTTGCGGCTACTGTCTCGAAGTTCCCGACCTCAGAAGTACAGCTCAATTGTACACGCTAAGCGATGGCACCGGCGCTACGGTGAGCTTCGTCTACAAACCAGACCAGTCAATCCTGGGTAAACTGATTGAAGTCAAGGGTTACCTCGTCAAGCGGTGGAAGAAGAATGTTATGGAAGTCAAGGCTCGTGAGGTTAGCGTTGTGGGGACAGGCCAGTCGGAGCTTGAGCGAATGATCCTGGCCGGAGATGAAGTGCTCAGGGTCCGACAAGAAGTCCTCTGTGAGCCATGGGTCTGCAACACTGGTTCTGCTATTGATCTAGAGGCAAGCCAGTATATGAGCGCCAGTCCTACGATGTACTGCTCGTTTGCCCGTGAACCCTCTATGCTTGAACAGGATAGTCAGATTCCAGAAATGACGGACTTGGATATTGTTTGTGAAAACGACGAAAAGAGCCTCACTTTATCTCGCCCACCGACCCAGGCTGCTCCAACACCGTCGTACCAGGTGAAGCATAGTCAGAGAAGCATGACCCTTGCTTATACCCTGATGGAGCATGGTACGCTATCACCCAAATCGCACTTCAGCGGGACGGACCATCTCATTGGAAGTGTGGAGAGTACCCGTGAGGTGGCTCAGATAGTTTCATCTATTCTTGGAGAAAACCCCACTGAGCAACAAGAGTCGCTGGCGCTTAAGGTTTTGAAAGAGAAGGAGTGGTGTTTCCAAGAAGCGCCTAAACATGAAGCCCAGCCTAAAAGATATGTGGGCCAAAGAGCTGCAATAGACCTTGCAACAGCGGCTGGAGTGGACCGCGAGGAGACCGACATCATAAAACAGTTACTGAGCACATTTCCAAGAATAGTTACGCTAACGAGTTCTTTTCGCGGTGGAATGGATGCTACCAAACGAGAAGACGTGGCGCGGTTTATTGGGCACTTTGGTGTGTCTTTCAAGTCACAATTCTGTGAGGAATTAACAATCTACTACGAATGTGCACCACCGCTTCGAATCAACGAGCTGAGACAGTATCTAACGATGGCCGTGTTTGAGTCTCTGAGCACGAACGTCATCGCGGCGATGAACAGCCAAGATAACCACTACTTTCCGGCGCTGTTAGGCCCGAACCACACGGATCTAATACAAGGCTTCATGGACGCTGCATACTTTCTCGGGAGAACATATCCTGACAGCTTTGAACCCCAGGGCAATAACACAATCCCTGAAAAGGTCTTTAAGTATGTCAAGGCCGAATCAGTTTACGACGTAATTTGGAACACTTTGGCCAAGATGGTTCAGGAAGGTTCTATAATCCAGGTCGAGAGATATTTGTACCAGAGCTTAGGGATTTGGAATATGACCAAGGCTATTGAAGAGGTGCTCAACAAGGCGGTTGATGGCATTGTCTTGCTTGAAAACTTAACGAGACTTGTTCGAGGGCAAGGACAGCAGTGGAGGAAAGTTAGCAAGACGATCATTCGCCGTGTCATGAATGAATACTTGCGCTCACGGGAGATTGACTACTGTGAGGTTTGGGCAGAGCATAAGACCGCCAACAGGTGGGTGCGAGCCAAGTAAGCGAGAACGAGATATTCAATCTCCTATAGAGATGCATTATTTATTATAGATCAAACGGTTTGCCGAGTTCAGCTGGGTATTGTATAGTGGTGGGTGCTATCGGTGAGCCGCACCGTGAAAAGATCAGTTTTCGATAAAAAGTTTATCACACAATGAGTTTATTTTCGGTAGACGGGTGGAAAGTTCCAACCAAGATAGCCCGTGAGGGCAAGAACGGAAAGAAGGAATCCAAGAGGAAGCAGAAGGGCGAGAAGCGAAAGGACGTCCAGGATCTGTTTGAGGAGCACGTTGAGGGAAAGAAGAGTGATAACCCCAAGCCTGAGAAGAAAGAGATAGACGATGCTGATAACGTGAAGGGAAAGAAAGAGAGAGAAGTCAGGAAGGACAATAAAGAGAAGAACAAGAAGAGGAAGCTAGATGAGGACAAATCAGAGTCAACGAGTGAGCCAGTTGAGCCAGTGAAACCCGTTGAGCCAGTGAAACCCGTCAGGGAAACCAAACTAACAGCACTTCAGTTGAAAATGAAGGAGAAACTGAGTGGTTCGCGGTTCCGATGGATCAATGAACAGCTTTACACTATCAGATCAGAGGACGCCGAGTCTCTTATCAAGAAGCATCCGGAAATGTTTGACGAATATCACACTGGATTCCGAACACAGGTTCAATCATGGCCTGAAAACCCAGTTGATGTGTTTATTAATCAATTCAAACAACGACTGCAGAAGCCAGTGAATGCGCCCGGCGGTTTGCCTGGTCACAAGGATGGTACTATTGTTGTCGCGGACATGGGCTGTGGAGAGGCCCAGTTGGCGCGGGACCTACAGAACGTCAAAGGTTTTGGTAAGAGTAGGAAGGCCAAGTTTGAAGTTCACAGTTTTGACCTAAAGAAGGCCAATGACTTCATCACAGTCGCCGATATCAAGAACGTGCCGCTGCCAGACCAGAGCGCCCACGTTGTGATTTTTTGCCTGGCGCTAATGGGAACAAACTTTTTGGACTTTATCAAGGAGGCCATGCGAATCCTGCAACCTCGAGGTGAAGTGTGGATAGCCGAGATTAAGTCGCGGTTTGCTGAGAACGACACGGCGCAGTTCGTGTCCAGCCTCAAGACGCTGGGACTGATGCACAAGACTACAGACGACACAAACAAAATGTTTGTGCGATTCGAGCTCTTCAAGCCTCCACAGCAGGTGGCCGACGACAGAGAGAGACGAAATAAAAAGCCCAGAGTGGAGGCGGAAGAGACGCCAAAGGGCCCAGAGGGAACATGGCTGCTCAAGCCCTGCATCTATAAAAGACGTTAGTAGAGGTATTTTATAAGTATAGACTCATGACAGTCACAAGGAATCTCAACAAGCTTGTAAGAGAAGCAAACAATGTTTCGGGCAGCCTACATCGAGTTTCTCGAACTGGAAGGAGACACTCTTGGGATTGAAATTCAGCTACAAGTCAGTCGGTCATAATGAATTTCACGCTTCAAAACGTCAAAGCCACACAGGATGCGGCAGCGGGGAGGATAGAGAGTGCTATAGAAGACGAAAGCGGCACTGCAGGAGATTGAAAGGCTCACAAACGATGTTACCAAGAGGCCCGGAGTGACGTAATCACCAGCGCACTTGGTGGACGTACGTCCACCAAAGCCATGCTCTGATTCCACATAGGGGGAGAGTGGGAATTTTGGCAATACGCAAAGACGGAGCATTTGGCACAAGTAGCCTTTGAAAGCTAAGGGCGAATCCAGAACTGGTAGCGAAATGTTGGGTATTGTATTAGACGTACGCTAAGGTTTATGCTATGATTATAAAAACCGACCTTAGTGCAGTCACGATTCGCTGCGGGTCAGGATGGTTGTAATCATTTCATTTCCAATTCTTGTCGCCTCCGGGAACATTGGCGCAAAGTAGTTCTGAGTCTCCTCGAATGCCTGCTTGTACACGTCAAAGTTGCCCTGCGAGACGATTCGGCTCCAATTCCTTGCCGCTATAGTAAACTCGAGATCATCCGGCCTGAATGTGTTATCGGAAACCGAATCTTCGATACACCGGTCCAGCAGGCCGGGAGTGCAAAAGAGGTATTCTGTCACACCCAGAAATATTCTAAACAGCGGTGTCGAGCAAATCATGTGGTCGTACGGTACAATACCCTGCAGTGCCCAACTGTCGCACATGGCCAAGAGACTCAGATGAGAGTTGGGTGTGTTTCCCTGTGGTGGAGTCTTGCTAAGGGAAAACTTACCGAGCAAATCATCCGACAGAAGCAAACTGTCGTGATCTTTGAGGGATCCGAAAACTGCCTCTTTGGCCCTGTACAGCCTCTCCCTGAGCTCGTCCTTACGATGTTCCAGCATCAGCTTGAACAGCTCGGTTGTGGAAGAAGCGTACTGCAGTATCTGCTTGTGTGCTGAGGGGTTCGTAATGGCCAAACCGGCGTACACGTGCCACTTGTTTGCATAGATTCGCAGAGAAATGTTCATTTTGGCGTTCTCAATACCGCCGAGCCATTTCGGAATCGTCCATGGGTACTGGTTGTTTGCCTTCCAGGCGGAACCCATACTCAGAAACGCGGCGTGGGTTACGGCCTGGGTGTCGGCTGTGATTTTGTCGTGCTCAACTGCAGTTAAGTAAACATGCTTAGATTCTAGGCACGAAAGGACCTTCTCCACAAATTCAAACGATTCCTCCGACGCCCTGTGGTTTATCAGAACCAATGGCTGACCCTTCGTGTTGACCTTGGGACCGTGTAGCGAGTGGCAAGTGACAATGTCAACATCCTGGGGTAGATACTTCTCGAAAGCAGCGATCTCAGGGGCCTTGCAAGAGGTCTGACCACCGACAATGCTTCCAACCTTGGTAGATGGTCCGTACAGCGAAACAACCTTATCCACATTCGCAGCTTCCACGCTGTAAACTATGTAGTCACTGATTCGCGAGACCGAATGGCCATTCTGGAGAATCGTCACTTTGGTGTCTTTGAACTCCTCTTGTAACAGTTGGTACTTGGACTCTTGGTCGCAGGCGTAAACGCTATATTAGTATGCACAGTTGCGATCAACAATGATGGTAGGCAATTCGCGTGTATTACACATTTGGGCTGTATGGCAATTCACTTGTTCTTCGCTCGTAGTACACTCACGTCCAGCCAGCCTCAGAGATCTTGTTGGCGTACAGCCTACCCATGTCTCCAAGGCCTATTATACCAACAGATCGCTCGGCCTTCCATTTTATGATTTGCAAGAGACCAAACGGTTCACTGTCCATGACTGTGCGAGAACGTCGACTTGACTTGATTAAATTGAAACGAATCACGTTGGCGCTCACGCTAGGTTGATGGACGAGGTAAAGTTCTGTGACTAGTTCTGTGCGGCTACGTCGATGCGTTATCTTGAACTGACGCAAACGGTTTCGTACTTTCGGTAAGACCTAATTACTTGAAGAATTGCTCTATTACCTATAAACTTTAAATTGGAATTCAAATTTGGTCAATTATCTCTCGTGCTAGCCTCATTGAATGCCGACTTCCCGATGAGATGAGCCGGTGAAAATTCACGTGACCACATCATGCATATATTAGATGTGGGCTCCATATCGCTATTGGGTACCAATTAGTGATTGCTGTGCTCGCAACTATGCTACCACCCGAACTTTGGCTAAAGGTACTGGGAAAGCTCGACCTCGAAATACCAGAAAAAACTGAAATACGCTTACCCCTTCTCGACATCTACCAAGTGCTGAAAGGACATAATGATGATATTCAATTCGAGCATGGCAACTACCAGATCTCTAGTCGTTCGCTAGGACTGCCAACAGCTTGATCACCAAGCGAAGACTGAGATCTAGATCAATTCTTAGCACGAAGCATTGACACCAACTTCACTGATCTAGAGGAAGTGCAAGGGTCGTTTGATAGAATCGAGGTCGGAAACGCGGAGCGCCTGCTTATACCGGTCTATCATCGGCTTGGTTACTGGCCTGAGGAAGGTCCACTGGATCTGAGCGCTTTTTCGAGTGTGACTGTAGCTCTTTATGAGAGTTTTGAGGCCTCTGGTGGACAACTTGCTGGATCTGTGTTATTTGCCCGTAGCGGAAGGCCTCGTCGAATCAGCTAAGACGGAGTTCCCGTAGCTTGTAGTCCAGGATACCGCCGAAGGTCAGTGTAGGCTATTCCGAATTGGCATTGACGTGTGAGCAGGTATTTCAGTATTAGACCAATTCATCACCAGTTCAGTTCAATTGCGTACTCAGGCTTTAAATCAACAGCGGTTCGGCAGGTGAATCATTCCTTAGTTTATGACATCCCATCTCGCGTGCTTAGTGTGAATGTGAGTTGTTGGGACCACGTACATCGTCATGTTTGACGAGTTCGGCTACCAGTATGCCTCCAACAATTATACAGAGACGGCCCCGGCGTCGACGATAGAGCCGAAGAAGAGCCGAAGACGCGGAAAGAGTATACTACAGGAGGTTGCCCTGAGCCCGCATCAAGAGAGGTTCGCTCACGACCCTCCCCAGGCAGATGTCTTTATAAGGCGGTGTAGCTCCTTAGAGCAACTCACTGAAGGCAAAGCAAAGGAAGAAGAGCGAAAAGAGCACCCACTCAGTAGGCGGGAGGTCCAGCGGATGGAGGAGGAACTAGCAAAAAGATTGAATCAATTGGACCTCGACTTTCTCGAACAGGACGACGAATTGGAGTTTGCCAATAACTACAAATACATTGCATTCAGAGACAAGGCACAGATTCATTCGCATGCCTGTCACACACTCTTGACTCAGTGCGGTCAGATAAACGAGTACCTAGACGCTCTGGCTCGGGACTTTGTTACTGTCAGCCACGAAACCGGGGTCTTTGAAGAGGCAAGCGACGCAATGGTGAAGGAATACGAAAAGCTAGCGGCTCTGCGTGACGATATAGGTCTGAACCTGCAGATATTCAACAAGTTGGAGAATGCTACAAAGAGACTGAATGCCCCGGGCACTGCGTTGGTAAAGAAGACAGAGAGGTTCAAGGGGCTACTGAAAGACCTGGATGAGGGTCTGGAGTATGTCAGCAAGCATACGAATTTCAAAAACATCGACTTGTACCAGATGAGGTATAGACAATGCATGACACGAGCATTGATGCTGGCACAGAAGTACTTTGTCAATTCGATTAAGGACATTGCCGATAGCGTGACGCTGCAAATGGCAAAGATGACAAACAAGACGACGCAAACGGCTCTGCTGTATTCAAAGTTTGGCACAGAGGCGGAACTTCTCAAGGAGGTGAACAACGAGATTGCCATTAGAAGCAAAGACCGCCACGAATACGATGGTATCTTTGGCGAGTGTCTGCAGGCATACTTCTCCACGCGTCGGAAACTATTGGAGCCGATACTGTCGAAGAACTACGACGACCTGGCTAAGGATCCGAGGAGTTTGGTGCAGCTAGCCAGAACCGCCCTTACGTCCCAGAAGCAAATCTGCAACGAGGAGTACGAACTCTTTGTCAAGTTCTTTAATGCGGGCGAATCAAGCTTCCAGGACTGGCTATATGACCTGTGCGAGCCGCTGCACGACACGCTGCGCCAGAAAATCATCAGAGAAACAGATATCAGCAGCCTGTGCGAACTGACGTCAACGCTATTGTCGCTAGACGAAGAAGAGGCCACGATAGACTACGAGGGCCTTTTCCAACCAATCCTGCACGATGTACAGACGCGACTGGTGTTCAAGGCCCTCGCGTTTGTGGACTCCGACATTACACTATACGTCCCCGTGGCGGACGACCTAGTGGCGCTCGGCCATAGAAGAAAAAAGGCCGAGGCCAGCGACACAAACGAGTTCGACACGGAGGTTCTTTTCCAGGGATGGTACGGTCCACTCAAGAAGGCCGTCACGCTGCTCTCGCAAATCTATCAGTTGGTGCATTCGAGCGTTTTTGACGATTTGGCCCATCGAATTGTTCACGAATGCATCGTCTCACTGCAAGCTGCGCACAGCCTGGCGGTTACGCGTCTAGGCAAGATGGAAGGACACCTGTTTTTGATCAAGAACCTGCTGATTCTACGGTCGCAGCTCGCTGAGTTCGACATTGAATCTGTTACTGCCGAGGTTCTAGTCGACTTTAGCGGTCTGCAGGAGGCCTTCGAATCTATCAGAAACGGCGGAATCAGTCTGTCATCTGTAAACCTCTTCAACTTGGCCCGGGCCAGTGTACCCAAGGTCATCAACAACATGGTTGATGCTAAGGAAGAGCTCTATGCGTGCTTGAAGAACAGTATTCACGAGTTCACGGAGGAATCCGTGAAGCTGATCATCAAATCCATCATTGACGAGCCGTCTGCTCAGAAAGCCTTGGAGACCACGCGACAGCTGCGACAGGACGCGTCTGTCCAGCTACCAAGGATACGGAAGATGATCCAGGGCTATGTTGACGATGAGCGGACCAACGCGATCCTGATTGACTCGATCCAGGATCTGGTGGTCCAGGGATACGAAAAGTACCATGAGAGGGTTGTTGCTGGCTCAGGTAACCCCGAGGAGCTAGATGCTCTGATGGAAGTAGACGGCCTGGTTTCTTGGCTGGGTGACATTGTGGGCAAGCTGCACACAGAGGAGGCAGACGCCGCATAGAATTAATAAATATGTACTAACTCGCCTCGCCCTCAGCGGCAACATAAGTGTTTTCGTCCAGCAGCCGGTTGAGCTCGGTTTTGAGGTACTCAACCATGCTATCGTGGACCAGCAGGTGCCGGTCGTCGAGTTCCTAGGTTAGCTTTGCGCTAGATACCTATGCTTACCTCGATGATTATGTCGTGTCTTCGAGAGTCCACATTGACAATCAAGGCTCTGATCGAGGGGTCACTGGGTTAGTACAGAGCTTTGGAGTTGGCTTACCACTCAATCAAAACACCTCCGATAGCACGAGGCATGGTGTTGGGAGCGCAAGCACACCTCCAGACGTCACGATAGAAGGCATGACCCATGAGTGACGACACAAGCGACCATCCTGAGAATGTAGCAGAGGTGGAGGAGACAGTTGTCGAGGAAGAAGTTGATGGCAAAGTCAATGGTGGCGGCGAAGCGGATAGTGATGGAGGCCCTGCTGATGAGCAGCCCGTGGAAGAGAATGAACCAACAGACGAGGAAGAGAGTGAAGCCAGCGAATTTGAGTCAGAAGACGAAGATGAGGAGCCTAGACTGAAATATAGTAGGATAACGACATTGCCCCCTAGCGTCTTCAACAATGATGCTGTCTCCTGCACTCTGATATCAGAGTCCTTCTTTGCATTCGCCACGCACACAGGCGTTATTCACCTAACCGACACCGACCTGAAGGTTATACGATCATTCAGAGCCCACCGAGCGTCGATTCTGTCCCTGTCTACAGACGGGCACTATCTTGCCTCAGCGTCAATTGATGGCACTGTTGTCGTGGGGTCTGTCACGGACCCTAAAGACATCTCTGCCGCTGACTTTCAGCGACCTGTGCATACTGTGGCCATTGACCCCAATTACAAGTCCTCCAAGGCATACATATCAGGAGGAACGGCTGGTAAGGTCATCTACTCTGAGAAGAACTGGCTGGGACGAAGAGCGGACACTGTCCTTTATCAGGGCGAGGATACTATTATTGCCTTGTATTGGATAGACAATGTAGTGCTGTGGATGAATGACTCGGGTATCACGGTCTACAGCCGCGCCAACAATTCCGTCCTGATGCAAATACCACGCCCTGAGAGCACCCCACGCCCTGACCTGTACAAGCCGCGAGTGTGTGCGCCCGAGTCTAATCGAATCTACGTGGCCTGGGTCGATACTGTCTGGGTGCTCAAAGTCACGACAGAGCGCTCAAAGATTAGTTTGATACCCTCCACAGCCTCTGTGCGATCACTCTCTGTCGAGCACAAGGCGGTACTCGAGTCTATTCATCACGTTCCCTGGCTGATTGGTGGCATTGCTATCTTTGGCCAGGATATGATTATGATGCTGAGCTACCTGCCCCCGAAGGCTGAGGAGGGCAAGCGGCCTCTGGCGCCAGCACCAGAACTCAAGCTCTACGACATTGAGGCCAACGAGGAGGTGTATGCTGACGAGCTTTCCTTGCGTGGATACGAACGGCTGGGCGTGAACGACTACCATCTGGGCCAGTACTACGGTTCTAGTCAGGAAAAATCAAGATTCTTTATTGTCAGTGCCAAGGACGCTGTCATTGCCATCAAGAGGAACATGCAAGACCGGCTAGAGTGGCTATTGGAGAGACATCGTCATCAGGAGGCCTGGCAAATGAGTTCAACCATTCTTGCGCGCGCCGAGCGTAGGCAGGTGGGACTGGACTGGGTTGACTGTACGATAGAAGATGGTCACTGGAAAGCAGCGGCGGATGCCTTGAAGCTGGTTTTGACCGAGTTCACTGGGGATGAGCAGGAGGAAATCAGGCAGGACTGGGACAAATATTGTGTGATTTATCTCAACGCCGAGAAGAATGATGAATTGGCCGAGGTGATCCCTGTGGACCTCGACCTTAGTCTCGACAAGTCAATTTTCAACACTCTGCTGGTCCGGTTTCTGGAACGAGATCGAACTCAACTATTGCATTACCTCAAGCGATGGCCAGTGGACTTGTACGACGCATCTGTGGTGAAGCAACAACTTGAGGACACTCTCAAGTCGGAAGATGACGCGGACCTGCGGCGAGCGGTCGCCAACTTGTACATTGAGTCGAACGAGCCGTTGTCTGCCGTGCCCCATCTGCTGAAGTTACGAGACTCCACCGTCATTAATATTATACTAACCTACCACTTGCTTCCACAGCTGGTTGAGAGACTGCCTGAAATAATGACGGTGAACATCAACCAAATTGAGGAGGCTCCTGTCGATATTATTCGAGCGCGAACGGCTGAAGCCGTAAAGCTGGTGGTTGAAGGGAGACACCAAGTACTGCCCTCACGAGTCATTGATGAGCTCAACAAGATCAAGTCGATGGACGTTATCACTTTTCTCTACTTGGAACAACTCAACCAAATCGACCCTTATATTTGCAAGGACTTTGGCGACCTACAGGTGCGAATGTTTGCCGAGTTTGACCGTCCCAAACTGCTTGCATTCATCAAGAAAAACGGCAATTTCAACTTTGGCAAGGCGCTGGAGATTTGCGAAAAGAGCGGCTACATTGAAGAGCTAGTCTATCTGTTGGGAAAGACAGGTCAGAACAAGAAAGCATTGAACCTCATTATCGAGAAGCTTGACGACCCACGACGTGCCATTGAGTTTGCCACGGCACAGAACGACGCTGACTTGTGGGCTGATCTCGTCAATTACAGCATCGACAAGCCTAATTTTGTTCGAACCCTTCTTGAACAAGGCGGCTCCTCCGTTGATCCCATCTCAATCATCAAGCGTATCCCACAGGGCATGGAAGTCGAGGGCCTTAAAAGCATCCTCATCAACCTGTTCAGCGACAAGGATATGATTCTGTCCATCAGTAAAGGCGTTTTGGAGATTGTTCAGCAGGAAGCAAGATCGTATTCTGAGCAGTTGCGGTCCATGCGTCAGCGGGGTGATGCCATTGACCTGGAAAGCATTCTCGAGAAGAACGAGACACTTGATATTTCTCAGTCTCTGGTGCTCACTCCTGACGGCGAAATCAAGACAGAGTCTGAGCTTATTGGCGAAAAGGCCGCGGAGAAGTACAGACAGAAGAAGGAACCCGAAGAAATTGGCTTTGCATTGTCTGTTCGAAACAAGATCCGACATTTAGCATACATCTTAGCACAAGTCAGGGCCTAGCCTTGTATATTTAATCTTAATGTCATTAATGCCTAAACAAATGCTATTTACATGCTAGTGAGTGTTATCAATTAGAAGCACCGCTGGCCTCTCGAAAGGCAATCATCTTCTCAAGGTTGTACTCCTTGTCAAATGCCTTGAGGAATGCTGGGTGCGTAGTAATGCCCTCGACATAGTCTTTGTACTTTCTGTACTTTAGATCAGCCTCCAGCTTCTCCAGAATAGAAGGAGGCAGCTGTCCGGCTTCAAGTAATGCGTGAACCTTACCAATGAAACCGGAAATATAAATGTCGCCAAACATGAGCTGAGCACTGCCGTTCTTTGTTCTCAAGGGCACCAGGAATGGTAAAACAGAGTCCAATTGCTTGAAAAACAGCTCAGTGACCTCAGTATCGCTATCAGGTAGAGTGTTCTTCAAGTACTTGAGCAAAAACGGGGCAAATATGGCTTCGTAGTACCGGTCACCCCAGAGCTGGTTTCGTGCGTTCGCGATCGGGTCCTTGGAAAGCATCTCGCTTTCCGGGTACATTTCGGCTACCAGCCGAGTGGTGATGGGCGACTCGACAACGAGTTCATCGTTAATGGTTAGAGTGGGGACCTTTCCGGTTGGAGAAATTTGTAGGAACCAGTCTGGCTTGTTCACCAGATCGACTTCCTTATAGTCGTAGTTCGCTTTGGCCAGGTCCAAGGCAATTCGGGTTCGAAATGCATAGGGGCAAACCTTGTTGCCGTAAAGAGTGATTCGTGTAGTTATTGTGGTTGCCATTTTGAAGGTTAGTTTGCTAAAAGACCGACTTAATTTCAGCTTTATATGCAAGGATCTGCATCATGTGCGGCGTCTTAGTAATCCTGCCGATGCTTGCCCTGTCTCAGTGAGGTCTGCCGCTGACAAATGTATGTGTGACATTATGTAAGTGCGCGTGCTTCTAATATGAGATGGAAATTGGTGAATTACGTACAATTCTATTCGTCAACGTACCAATTGCCACCACACATGCAATTCCTGTTGAATGCCACCGTCCACTGGGTGAAGTTAGCATTCTTGCCCTCTTCCAAAACCGTGTAGCCACCACACCGGGCGCACCGCCGTTTCCTTCCGACGCATTCCGAGGCTGATAGCACGTTCTTCCGCAGGACATCCATAACTATGCCATTCCGCTGGCGGTTGTGTTCTGATCCGATGTCGAGCCACGACACGTCGTAGAAGTACAATGTGGGGATATGGACTTCAGGAATTAGATTCTTTCTGAAGGCCTCGACTGTCCGTTCCACAATTGGCATTAGAGATGCCGGAACATTTGCCTCGAATATCAGTTCGTGTTCGATTTCGAGTCGCGCCACCGGGTCCGTCACTGACTGGTAATGGTTTTTCATGGCATTATCGATATCAGTCATCATTCTCTCAAACGACGGCAGTTTGATGGGAACCATGAGTGTGGTTTCGCTTAATCTTTTTGCAGCGAGTCTGGCGTGGCTACTGAGTGGCGCGTCCTGTTCTGCGTTTCTGGAGGCAATTGACTCCAGGCCTCGAATTCCGCGCAGCGAGTACGACAGCAGGGTCCGTGGTATCCTTGACAGAAGAATCGCCATGACGATAGAGTTTGTTGGGCCCGGTTTCTTGTAATACGTGGGGTCCAGGGTTGCCATGTATAGTTCCTGGCAGACGTACGCCAGAAAATCAGTGCACCAGCGCGTAAGACCAATCATGTTGTTAATGCTGTGGGCCTTAATTTCCTGCTCGCTAGCCGAAGTAGGCGTCTTGACTTGCGAGACGACTCGCAAAGTGAACGTCAGTGTGAAAGCCAACAAACGCAGGTTGATCATGCACCAGGCAATCCGACTCATGGGACTGCACTCCCAGCCAACAGACGAACCCAAAACCTGCTGAAGACTAAGAAGCTTCTGGAGCGACGGGTTAACGATGATCTTGTCAATCTGGTATTCCTTCGGGGGGTCGAGCGAAAAGTTGATGGATCTATGACTCTCTTGGATAAGAATGTGAAGAAACTTTCTTCCGATTTCTGGATCCTGGGCTGTTGCCTTATCGATTTCCTTTCGCATAATGTGAAAGAGATCCTCAGTGCTGAGACTCGTAAAGCATCCTGTACTATGCCTGACTGCGAGACCGACCGCGGAGACAACCAGAGCTCGCTCGTCCTTATAGTTCGCCCTACTCTCCATGTAGTTGATCTTGAGTGCCCCGTCTTCTGTATAGTATAAATAGGCCCCAAGTGATGGGGACAGGCATATCTCGGACGCCTTGCCGATGGCAGGGAAGTGATATTTGGCGTCAAAGAGCGTGAGAATGGTGCCTGGTTCGACGGCAGCAGTTGTTTGTCGCTTCAGCTCTATCTTGCCGTCTGCGCGACAGAAATAAATAAACGTGTCGAAGCAGGCTGGGCCTGCTGCTATTATCGGATTGTTGATGATTTCCGGTTCTGAAAAGGTAAGCTCGAACTCCATATCGTCAGAAGACGCATCTCGTCTGGAACTCAGCGCGTAGAAACTGGGGTGGAGTGTAATCTGTTTGCTCGACAGGTGGCATTCCTGTATAACACTGTGTGTTTTAGACGAGTATATCGCGTATATTTCCGTCTCGATCTGCGCCTGAAAAGTTGTATTAGTGCTGGCGTATTTCTGAGGCGCGTTGGGAACCACAATCAGGTGTGTCAGGTGCTTGGGCGTTTCACCGTCTTCTATGGTGACTGTTGGAGCCGCCAAATTTGACTTCAAAATCCTTCTCACAGAGACATTGGCAAACTCCGTGCTGCTGTTCATTCGCCCGTATTGCTCGGTCTTGGGATTGTTGTACCATTCGACAGCCACCTTAAACACCTTGATTGATCCCGTCTGTGAGTACGTCACCATCACTATACTGTTGTCCTTGCATCCCTTGAGCGACGCGTGTGAGAGTATGTCGTAATCGTAGCTGTAGTCGATGGTATCCTGCTCCAGTGACGAGTTGATCTCGTAGTACCGCGAGTCAGATCCTACCTGCGAGATTAGCCTGATATATCCGCGTCGTGTGATCGCTATACAAGCGTGCTTGTTTTGCACTGGGTGGTACGGACCACACTGCTTGCCTTGGCTGACCGCGTAGGAGGCATTCCTGGCCAATGTCGGGTCTGTTAACACTGTCGCAGGCGAGGGTAGAACAACAGCCTTATCCGAATCAATCCACTTGAAACCAACCACACCATTCAAGTGAGCTGTGCTGCTGGTCCTCGAGGATGCTTCGAAGTTATTACTCGAGAATTGACACGAAAACAGACCATCAATGCCCAAGGTGAAAATGCCAATTCCTCCTCGGCTATCAATACACGCCAGCTCGGTGCCACTAGGACTCCACGACACATGCGCTACCGTAGCATCCGCGCTCATTTTCCATTCTTTCAGCGGTTTGGCCCTGGAGAAATCCCAATTCTCACCGTCGACGCAGTTTAGGTACGAGACGTTGACTTCATTATTGGACACATAGGCAACCGCCCCGTTCTTGGACCATACAATTTTGCTCGTTAGTCGACCCCAATCACACACACTTACTCTGCACAGCCCGACCGCTGCAGGGCCGCCAACTTTGTCCACACAGCTTCATCAACCGCCATCCAATATTTCAGTATCGTCTCCCACCAACGCGTCAGACTTCATAAGATTTCACGTGATCATAGGGCACGTGACCCGTTGCTATCACGTGATGCCCCAACCCACCCCACGCCATCGCGACACAGCAGCAAATAGCAGGACAGCTAAATACCCCTGTGTTCGCGCTGACAACGTTGGGAGTAAAATTGCATTTTCCGTGACGGTAAGCACGGTATCACGGACTGTACATTCACACCAGACCTACACTAGGATAACAAGCGGATCTAGCGGTGGTCTATTTTTGGATTCTTTACGGCGAACCGGACTCGTCAAAGGAGGCGCGGCGCTACAGGGTTTGATATTGGCTCTGGCAGTCATTTAAGACGTTTCAGTCTTTGGGCGGTGATATTAAAACTCAACTGACAAAAAATCAATCAGCTGATCACGGCCTTTGACTCCATCGCACTCTTTATTGTCAAGACACTTGCCTTGTCCATCTCTTATCCATCAGCCATGCTTGAGATGTGGAAACGACACGACCACATGGACATGCCTGAAGGCGAATATGTCACTGGTGAACCTCTTGGAACCATCATGTGGCTTCATATTCTCTTCATGGGACTCGCTTTTGGCTTTATCTTTCCGGTGGGCTTAGTGGCTGGCCTCACTAAGAACCGATGGCACGTTCCTATTCAAATTCTTGGCGGTTCTCTAACCGTTGTTGGATACTTTCTAGGGCACGCTCACAAGGGACGACAGTATCCAGCCAACAATATTCACTCCATCTTTGCCTCCTGGGTCCTGCTCGCAGCCATCACGCAGATCGCCATTGGCGTCATGCTCAAGTTGCATATCGAGAAAGGCTTTCTAGGCAAGGTTCGAAAGTTGATGGTTTGGATTCACTTAATTATCGCCGTTCTCTTCCCCATCATCAGTTGGGTCCAGATGGGCTTTGGAGCGATTACAATTCTGGGATTCTGCCACGAGGACCACCTGGGCCAGTGCCTGGCCCACGGAATCATGGGTAGCTCCTTCGTGGCCTACGGTTTCGTCCTACTGATGATGCTATACGTCGGCGAGGACTGGCTCAAGCGACGAAACAGAAGCCAGGAGTATTACGATAACCTCATCATCACGCTATGGGGAATCGTCAACACCTTCACGGAGCACAGATGGGGCCAGAGCTGGTCTCACACCGATTACCAGCACACTTCAATGGGAATCATTTGGTGGGCTGCAGGTATGGTGGGACTCTATTTATCGTGGGATAGGAATTTGAAGCAGCCCAGACGGAATCACATCCCCGCTATGGTTATGATTTTCACCGGTTACTCCATGAGCCAACACACGCAGCATCTGCAGGTGTCCACCGACATTCACCGGGTGTTTGGCTACGCGCTGATCGGAGCGGGGATAGTGCGTATTGTGGAGGTTTCCTTTGTTTTGAATGACAGACCCCACCAAGGCTTGGAGATCAAATCATGGCAATACCTGACTCCATTTTTGCTGATGGAGAGCGGCGTGCTGTTCATGGGCGCGACAGAGGAACAGATGCAACTCCTTCACGATATTGGCATAATGCACGCTTCCTACCTCCTCGTCATGAGCAGCGTGGCATTTATTATATTCCTCACAATGCTGTTTCTGGTCAATTTGTACATGAGTTTATCGGGCCAATCGGAGAAGGCGCCCGGCAGACAAGAGCCCGACGCGGCGGGCATTGAAATGCAACCTTTCCTCACAGAAGAAGAGGAAGTCCTGGGATTGGACGATTACGACTCCACCTCTACGCCGCCCTCGCCCACTCGGCCGATGTCGGAGCGTCGGTAGGTCCCGGGGCTCATCTCGGACAAACTGTAGGCCAATCACAGCCCGCCGCGCGAGATAACGCACCAGGCGCCCGAGACATTATGACTGAATAGTCTTGGCTGTAGAGAAAATAATAAGCAATAACACTGGCCACTGTAAAATGAGCGCCCACGGCTATTTAAGGTTGCTCATTTCCACACTAGCAATTCCTAAATATCGCATTCACACTTGTCCGCGCATCACTTCCATCTTGGGCAGATCTTGCATTATCTAACCTTATCGCTTATCTTATCACCTTATCTAACGTTATCAACATGGCTGACTTAAAACCCCTTGCTGGAGCCGAACCTGAGTTCGAGCAGGCCTACAACGAGCTGCTGTCCACCCTAAAGGACTCCACTCTCTTTGAGAAGCACCCAGAGCTTACTCGAGTAGTCCCAGTGGTTTCCATACCAGAGCGAATCATTCAGTTCAGAGTCACCTGGGAGGACGACCAGGGTAAGCTCCAAGTCAACCGAGGCTACCGAGTCCAGTTCAACTCTGCCCTGGGCCCATACAAGGGAGGTCTCCGATTCCACCCAACCGTCAACCTCTCTGTGCTCAAGTTCCTTGGCTATGAGCAAATCTTTAAGAACGCCCTGACCGGCCTCAACATGGGCGGTGGCAAGGGCGGTGCCGACTTCAACCCCAAGGGCCGATCCGACAACGAGATTCGAAAGTTCTGCGTGGCCTTCATGACTGAGCTCCAGCGACACATTGGACCCGACACTGACGTCCCAGCCGGTGACATCAACGTCGGTGGCCGAGAAATTGGTTTCCTATTTGGCCAGTACAAGAAGCTACGAAACTCCTTTGAAGGTGTCCTCACTGGTAAGGGCCTCACCTGGGGTGGTTCCCTCATCCGACCAGAGGCCACCGGTTACGGTCTGGTCTACTACGTTGAGAAGATGATTGAGTATGCCACCGAGGGCAAGGAGTCTTTTGCTGGCAAGCGAGTCGCCATCTCCGGCTCTGGAAACGTTGCTCAGTTCGCTGCCCTCAAGGTTATTCAGCTCGGCGGCACCGTGGTGTCCCTCTCCGACTCCAAGGGCGCCTACATTGCCCAGGAGGGCTTCTCCGAGAAGGAAATCGCCAAGATCGCCGACATCAAGCTGAAGCGACAGGACCTCGCTTCCCTGGACTTTGGCGACAAGTTCACTTACATCCCAGGCGCCCGACCATGGACCCACGTTGGCCAGGTCGACGTTGCCCTGCCATCTGCCACTCAGAACGAGGTCTCCGGCGAGGAGGCTGCCGCTCTGGTTGCCGCTGGCTGCAAGTTCATCGCTGAGGGCTCCAACATGGGCTCTACTCTCGAGGCCATTGAGGTTTTTGAGCAGGACCGACTCCAGAAGGGTAACTCCGGCATCTGGTACGGACCAGGCAAGGCCGCCAACTGTGGTGGTGTCGCTGTCTCCGGCCTGGAGATGGCCCAGAACTCCCAGCGAGTCCAGTGGACTACTGAGGAGGTCGACGATAAGCTCAAAAATATCATGGTCAACTGTTTCAACACTTGTGTGGAGACTGCCGTGGCCTACTCTTCTGAGACCAAGAGCGACAACGCTCTGCCATCTCTGGTCAAGGGCGCCAACATCGCTGGTTTCGTTAAGGTTGCCCAGGCCATGAAGGACAATGGTGACTTCTGGTAAGCACGCCATAGACTCTGCATTCTTGTAAATGACGTAATGACAACTTGATTTTTGTTCTGACTACAAACGTTTTCCATGCTTCCTTGTCTCACACCGTTGTGTACAGATCCAAGACATGTCTGATCGGCAATGCGCGGTTAATTTTCTATGCATACGCTACCGGTATCGTTCCGGGCCGAGATTAGCGGGGAATGGATTTAGCCAGTCTGGGCCGAGTGCGCCTTCACTCTGAACGGGTGGGCTTCCGTGTTGAAAACGTACTCATCCAACGAAATGTGCTCGGGCTCGTCGAACAGCAGGTAAAAGTACTTCAGCGTCTCCGCCATCCAGAAACTTTCACACACGTCCAGCATTTCCCCGCCCAGAAACTCATCATTCGTAACATCCCGCACCCCGCTGTATCCAACCACCTTGTTTGAGTCCTTCGCATCGTGCACAGCAGTCACTTTGACAATGTTCTCAAACATTTGCCAGCCCTTCTCCTGCCACGTCTTGTCACCGGTGATTCTGTACATGTAAAACACACTCTCTATCGCCTCCGGTCGCATAATGTACTCTGGGTTCATCACCTTGAAGGGTAGGGGCTGGTCATACGCGCCCCCAACTGGCCATCGTGACTTTCCATTACGGTCCTTGACTTTTTCTGAAGCCGGTCGGGTCATGACTGGGTAGGAGCTCTGGCCATCGTCATACTCCACCACACCGTAATCGTTGGATTTCACAGGGCAAGGGTCAAAAGGTCCGCCAGGACACTTTTCGACCCGGAAGTATTCGGGCATAACACCAGTCCGCGTGCTGTTGTATGACCACACGCATCCCTCGGTGATTCGCTTACCCAGTTCGACGTCCTCTGGTCTGTTCAACAGCTTACCAGCCATGGCAAACATACCGCCAGTAAAGCAGGTCAAGTGAGACATTTCGTACTCCATGGCAACAGATTCAGTCGAGTACACAATCATGTTGCCCATAAACAAAATGTCGTCATTGTTCTCCACCAGGGGCTTGTAAATGAGGTGCGTCTTAGCAGCCCTGGTCATGCCGTCGTACATATCTTTGTACTTTTCTTCACCGCCGCCCAACAGATAGTACTGCTTCATAAAGTACTCGTAAACGCTGTCCGCCATGCCGCCAAACGTGAACTTTTGTATGTTGTTGCCTTGAGTAACGTTTTTCAGCGAGCACACACCCTCGTTGCCATTCTCTAGCAGTACCACGTGGCCTTCGTTTCCGTTGTTGGCGTTGGAGATTTCACACCCAGAAGCATCCATAGAGACTGGGTACAGCCATGGGATGGTGGAGTTTGGTGCGTATTCGTACAGGGCGTCTGTGATTCTGGCCACAGCATCGTAGAACTTGTCATTTCCCGAAACCTGGGCCAGACGTGTGAATTCCATGCAAAGAGTGCCCAGCTCGGCTATTAGGGTACCGTGTCCAGCCCGATACTTGATCTTTGTGTCCTCGTCCGACCACAGGTAGTAGGTGATTGGCATTCTGTTTGGCGTGTCGAACGCACCATACAGGTTCTCACCGAGCTCAATAGCTTTTTCCAGCAGTATCTTGTCCTTGTGCTCTGACAGGTCGTACGCCGCGAGAAGGCCGCCGAGATATCGAATGGTTGTTTCGAACAGTGGGATGTCGGGCCGGAAAGTGGTGTTGAACTTGATGTCTGCAACATACTCGAGCGCCTCCTTGTACTCGTCTTCCAGGCCAATAATCTTCAAAGTGTCGAGGGCATCGACTAGAGTGGCAGCCCAACCCAGAAACGGGTTAGACGACTTCATCGAGACGGGCAAAACCTCATCGGCGCCCCACGCATACCTCTTGTACTGGTTCCACGACGTAATGAACACCCGCTTAATGGCATCTCGCTTCTTGAGTCTCTCGAGTCGCTCGGTTTCAGTCTCCTTGGCGAACTCCGCCTGGATCTTGGGGAACTTAACCTCGCCCTGTGGTGTTTTGATGAATTCTTTGACGGGAAACTTTTCCGGCCGCGGCACGCTGACCTCCGGAAAGTGTTTTGGCTCGCCATAAAACCGACTCACACCGGCGCCCGACGTCATGCGCTCGTATTCCGTGTTGAGGAAACCTTTCAGCTCTGTTGGCGGCACGGGATTCTGCTTAGCGCCCTTGCCTCGTCCTAAGCCCTCTCCAGCATCAGTTTTGCCTTTGCCGCTGTCCTTGCCCTTGCTGTCCTTGCCCTTGCTGTCCTTGTCCTTGCCCTTAGATCCTGTAGGCGGCCTAATTGGAATCCTGTAGTCTTCTTCGCTCTTATCGTCCTCCGCTCCAGTACCGGTGATCTCCTTTGGCGTGGCCAGCGGGTTCTCCAGTGACGGCTTCTCCAACGGCGGTTTGTTCAAACCAGGCGTAAAGGCAAAGTCTGGACCTCTGTTGGACGAGAGATGGTATAAGGTGAAGAGCAAGATGCCCACAAGCGCCAGATGGAACTTGTACCTCCGAATCCTGGAGGTCATTGCCACGCTCATGTTGTCTTCTTCTTCAAGTGCTGGCGCCTCCTGGTCCAATTGATTATCCCTGCTAGGTCTCCCCTGTCGTTGCCAGGTAACCTCTCTATGATGATCTCGCTTCACTAGCTCTGATCTGTCTAGCGCTGAGCTGTAACTCGTGTCCCTGTCCTCCGTCTCAATTTCGCTTGAAACGGGCAAGGATACGCGGTCACCAGATTTAGCCATGTCATTGCAGTCTGGGTGGATTTCGAACATGCGCCATTTCTTGGCATTCATAAGCTGCCAGTGAAGCGCGGCACCACTCCCACAACTTTCAGCGTACCCCGCGAGCCGGCATTAGACAGTTGGACTAATTGAACCTCACGAATCAAGCCAGTACCAACTTCGCTAATCAATATTCAATTCAATCTCACTTACATGTTGTCTGCGCAGTCAGTGGGTCACGCGCCGGAATAGGCCAGGTGAATATACAATTATCGCATCAGCCGGGTAAGGCGATGTACTGCTGGTTAAGGCTGCTAGCGATTATTTTCCCTCAACTGTAGCATCCATACCTCTGCTGAGCCTGGCAAGCGGGGAATCCATGTCGGCATCGGCATTTCAGATGCCGGTCATGCGTCTGATCTTCAGGTATTCCTACGGCGTTGAAGCACTACAGTAAGGCGTGTGCGCGATACCACGGCACGTCCTCAAAGGTACCAATGCATCAGATTGGGCGTCATTGGGATGTAAATCACGTGCAGAAGGTTCAAGACATGGATTCTATTGTCCTGCGGTAGGACAATTGGTAAGTTTGCGTCTTTCAGGCATTATACAAACAATACAAATTACGCGAAACTTCAGGCGTTTGCCTGGCACTCTCAGCGTTGCACGAGAGCATCTCGACTGGAATTTGACAGCCATATGGTCTTAACATGAACAATGTATCTGAGACTGTAAAGACTCACACTTACTTTTTCTCATACAGCTCTAGTGAGCCCAAGCACTACGACGACGCGGAGATGACGATACGGTATTAAACTACCTGACATCCTAACGCCTCATGCGGCTCGCGGCTTTGCGGCTCAAGAAGAATTGGGGTCAGAACAATAAGGTAAGACTCAAGTGAATCAGGTCGGGTAGCCAAAGTTTTTGTGTTACTAATCTTGGCTGGGCTTCAGACTAATGTTAGACATCTACCCTACAATCTCCAACTGTAACTAAAGCCTGAACCATTGACTGCCATTTTAGCGTGTTAACGGTGCGAGCGGGACTAACCGCTCACGATATCATGACTAACATGTTGAGTACTAAATTTGGGTCAAACTTGTCTGAAGCTTGGCCTTTATATCCCTCTCTATCCTCAGGCCTCCTTGTAAACAGCGCGGGACAGCGCTTCTCATCACTAAGCTCTCATCACCAAGCGCTTACCTCATCTGATCCACTGACCCATCCGACCCCAGCCACCGCCTATTACGCCTACACGGTCCAGCCAGGCAACATGTCTCACTGACGTAATCACCCGACTAACGCTTATGGTGTGGTGCACCATAATTATACGCTCTGCTTAGCTTTTGGGTACAGCAAAATTTCATCAACATTACCACACTCATTAGTACCGGCTTTACATTCCCCGCGGACCTGCGCTGGATACGACCTGATCATCGCTATTACTGAAGTAAGGCTGAGTCGCAGTGTCTATAAATAACGACCCCTAACCCTACGACCCCTAACCCTCATCCAGCCTTTGAGTTTCATATAAAAGCAGATCAGTCGCTTGTCTCCTCATCACTCGATCCACATACGCTCGCTTAAATGTCTCTGCAGTCTGTTTCCGAACACCTTCTCTTCAACCCTGCTCTGGTTCCCGAGTCCGTTCAGCGGGTTCTCCCCCAGGGCTACACGATCCGACCCCTGGGCAAGGGAGACTACGCTCGAGGTGTTCTAGATGTTTTGCGAGTCTTGACCACTGTGGGCAATATCTCCAAGGAACAGTTTGAGGCCCAGTTTGACTACTGGTACCGACGAAACGACACCTATTTCACTATTGTCATTGCCAACGAGGTGGGCAAGATTGTCGCCGTTGGCTCTGTTATCGTTGAGCGAAAGCTCATACACGAGTGCGGCCTCGTTGGACACATTGAGGACATTGCCGTGGCCAAGTCTGAGCAGGGTAAGAAGCTCGGCCTGCGACTGATTAACGCTCTCACCGACATTGCAAAGGCCGTCGGCGCCTACAAGGTTATTTTGGACTGTTCTGAGCACAACGTTCCTTTCTACGACAAGTGCGGATACACTCGAAGCGGTGCTCAGATGACCAAGAAGTTTGAGCCAAAGGCTTCACTCTAAGCATAACGATAAATATCGGGATTAGGTCACAGCACTCGCGGCGAGAACTTTCGTGGCCTTCTCTAATAACATCTCTCCACGCTTAGCCACCCGGCCGCCCTAATACGGATCCTGGCTGTAACTCTCCTACGGTCGGTGTACACTATGGCACTTGTCTCGGAGCAAGAGCTGCCCGGACACGATGTATTTCATTTGCATAGTACAATAATTTATGACATTTAACAGTACCCCGCAGTTTCTGTCTTTGTTTACATTCGGATCGGTAATCGGTGGCTAGGCTCGATTCCCTGCAATGAGACGATCTCATCTGAGTCCTTGTTTGCGCGCCCCCTGGCTGGCTGCCCGTTTAGGTCCTCTCCATCTTACTCGAACGATATTATGAGACGTGCGTTGGTCACCTACCGAACTCGTGATCCGCCACTTCATACGTTGAATTTGTTGAGGATGTGGTGCAGGCTGGACTTTCAGATGCCTTCAATTATCGCGGGAACGTATACACTCGCTCTTTTCGTCCGGCCTCGGTGTTCGCGATCCCTTGACCAGCTCGATCGGTGCATGTGCGTACGTAACATGTTATGTGAAATTAATTAGCAAACCGCGGCAGCTGTCATACTTGAATTTCCAGTCATTTTCAGCCGCTGTTGGTATACTTCCAGCTGCGATAATTTCGCTTCACAGTTCCGGCGCTGGTCGTTGGGATCTGGACGTGTTTCTATACGTACCGATCGACTCATTTTATTGAACAATTGAGTTTTCGAGATTCTTGAAAGTTTGTCAAATTATTATGAATTTTTGAGTAGCAGGATTCGAGATTCAGTGCCTTGTTAAAATGCGCCGTCTGAAGAATTAGACATGCATGCAGCCAACAAAAAAATCCTGTCCAATCGAAGAAAGAATTCGTACGTAAAACCGAAGAAATATATATTTACAGCTCGGCAGACTGTTCATTTCCAACAGCATTTCTGGCTGCGCAGTCAAGTCGGGCAGGAAGCAATAAGTTTTTAATTTTCTGGCCGTATGCACATGATCCAAGGGAGCTAAATTGAGCCAAAGAATATCGAGCACTGATTTAATTAAGGAGACCATGGCTGGGCATTATGGGCAATATTTCAGGTTTCGAGATCAGCACAAGGCCTAATTGACGGTCTCTATCCAGCATTTGCTTACACATGCATTACCATGACTCCGAGTTCCTAGCTTTCGAGCTATTCCGTGATACGTTCACATCGACACTGATTATTATGCTGGGAGTTACCCGGCAAAGGAAACCTAACCACTGGACTGTCTTCATAGTGGAGGCACAACGACATGAGGACTTTACATGAGAGACGGAAAATTGGACATATATTAACCCCGTTTTCCTAATTTTAGACCCTACAATCTTTTCTGGCTATGAGCGTTACCCAGGACGCCTATTCTAGTGACCTTGCTACTATACGAGGTTTACCCTATGGTGAGCGACTTGACGCGATCAAGTCGAAGGAATGGGGATTGCTGATCAAGTTTTCCCTGTGTATCGAAGCCCTTGGCTACGACAAGGTAACCGGAGGTAGGTTCCTCGAGGTTTTTAAGCTCGTCCGGAGCCTGGATGAGTTTGCTTCCAAGGTTGAGGAGGCTGATCGTGTGTTGAGTACTGATCTTGATGCGATGATTGACGCATTTCAAGATGTAGCGAGGATCGAGAGGGTCCGGGTTCGTCTCCTTCCCACGAAGGAGGCTAGATTGACTGATGCCGAGAAAGCAGGCTACCAGTGTCTCGAGGCCTTGGACCGGGCGCGGTCTGAGGTCATTGCTGATTACGACGCTGAGGAACGTGCGTTGCTTACTCAGCTCAAGGTCGTCCGGGCCCGAAAGGACGATTTCAGCAACAAATTGCTGGAGGTTTTCCCCGCGTGGAACGCAGTTCGCCGATCAAGGAAGGAAACCTTGACCAGATTGGAACGTGAGTCCCTGGTTGCGCGTTTTGAATCCAGTGCCGAGTTGAAGTACCGGTACACTCTAGAAGGCTACCTGGCAATCGCCAGGGTCAACAAGATCGCTAAATCGGAGAGGTCACACTACCAGTCCTTTCGTAGCCTCGGTACGACGGTTGAAATTACCGAAAGAGTTAGGGAAGTTAAGTCTCGAGTCGACAGAACGCCTGTTGCGACGGGTACTTCCCGGGCGGCCGTCAGTGCCGCCCATGTTGACGAAACTGCTCCTGAGTAATCAGGGGCTTTTTCGTGCTATCGCCTCTACGAGGCGGTATAATGACGGGCTCGACTATAGAGCTCTGGCCACTCCACGATGCTTGGTCGTTGAGAACAGATTTCAATTACTCCAGACTCTGGAGGATCAATATCCAGTAGGACTAACACATTAAGTGTCCCTGCACCAATCAATCACTTCCAGGCTAGTACGATGAGTACCCTGGGGGGAGGGGAGCAAGCGATGCTCGAACAGATGGGCCGCCTCGAGCGTAAAGAGGAGGCCGATGATGGGTGGAAGACCATTATATCTATGGATAAGCACTATCCCTATCCTTGTCGTTTCCGCAGGAGCCCTGCGGAGCAATGTCGAATGCTCGGCATAAAACCAGGGGCCCTTAGGGCCTACAGTCTACACGAGGGCGTCAGTTCGATGATCTTGATGCAAACCCAGGGCCAACCTGGGGTATGTTTGGTTTCCGCAAGAAGCGGGAATCTTTGCTAACTACAACATGAGCCTTCTCAGCCCAGAAATGTCCCACGACTGCTTCTCCTGGGAGAAACGACACAGAATCAACCTTTGCCCAGTGACAGGACACCGGGCGCCCCTCTGTGGATCGCTATCCTCTAGGTATCTGTATATGCACGGGTAGCAAAACACATGACCAGTCTCGATAGCCGTTGGATTTGAAATTGTTGAGTTGCAGATCGAACATAATCCTTCAGATTGCACTTGCTTCTCAGGCTCCGTCAGTTTCTCCTGCGGTTTTGGCGCCGCGCTCTGAGGCGGGGGTAGTTCGTCGCTGTCGCCTCGCGGGTTACGCGACATTTGCCGGGCAAAGTCACTGGAGTACCACCACTCCAGGAATTTGAGCATAAACATGGAGGTGGGGAGGACGTAACTGAGACCGGACAGTGCCAGGTCTTTGCTGTCCGGAAGAACGGTGCCTGCCTTCATGCTGTGTGCGGCCCTTTCAGCCAGCGACATTGCCGCCAGGGCCTCGTCTGGCTTCGGCTCGTTCAGTTCATAGTCGTACTGGTTCAATCGCGAGTATTTCGTGCCCAGGATCATGTCCGCAGGGGAGGATGCAGTTGTTTTTGAGAATAAATAGCCCAGATAGAACACCAGTGCAATAGCTGAATGCGCCATCGTCACCTTTGGCCAGGTGTTGAGCAGCCAGCGGTCGAACTCAAACTGAACCTTGTCTTTGAGTGTCCCCGTGGCATAGACTTCGTCTCGTTCAAGGTCTATACTTCGAACGAGGTACCTTCCCCGCAGCGCCTCGTACCGCACTTCTAGCTTCTCCTTGATGTATGGCAGCACAATGACGAAGAACAGGGATCCCAGAACCTGTTTGTTGCTTAGCCGCCTGTGCTTCTCTAGCATTTGTGGCGTGGTCGTCCGGGTCCTGGTGGGCTGTACACTTAACAGCCTGACCCGTTTGATTCCGTAGAACCGCTCCGTAAAGCTGCTGTTCCAATGCTTGAGATGGTACCACTCTACGGCGCCCATGAGAACCAGATGCAGCTCGTCATAGCGGTTGGCGAGTCGAAGCAAGTACTGCGGATGGCGTTGGGCGTAGAAGGCGAGAATGTAACGCAGCGACGGTGATATTAGGTCCTGCAGCTGCTTAGACGAGAGCAGCTCGAACAGCGTCGGAACGTCCGGGTCCAACGCCGAGGCATTGAGCGATGAAAAGTAGTCCATGGGCGTAAATGTTGCTTAGTGAAATGTATTGTGGGGTGGGAGTTGCCTCGGCCGCGCACGGAGAATAAGTTCCGTGATGCGAATGATACATGCTAGTGATTGGGATGATTTTCGAATCACGACCTAGTCAACACCAGGAGCCAACTCTTACCATTCTGTCTACTCATTATAACCTATGCATTCTTTTCTTCTATGCTGGGATGGTACTGGCGGGCTAAAACTGCATCAGAACGTCCAACGGAACATTAGCCGATGGCTTGTAGTCGAGCAATGACTTCTTCGTGCTAACATCAGTCCTCAGAATAGTGCCCTTACTCACGACGGCCATCAGTCCCGCAGACAGCACATTCAGTTCCTGGTCCTTCAGCAGCCTATCCAGGTTGGCGTCTCTCTGTCGACTCAATTGTGCGGCAAAAGTGTTGATCCGTCGCAGCAAATAGTGATTCTTTGGGTACTGGCCGTTCTTGACGCCTGCCGTGTAGTCCTTCAATACCTTTAGTCGAACGTAAAACATTTTGATTGCGTTGGCCTCGGTGGTCATCTGGTTAATCATCTCCATGCCCTGTTCATCAGATCCTTGAACGACATCATCCATAGCGACTCGCTCGGCCTCTCCAGCTTCGATCTTGACCGGAATCTCAGAGAACTCAGCCTTGCTTTGCGTGAAACTCAGCTCGAATCCCTTGACGGGCAGCTGTGATGACTTGGATTGTGGGTTCACAGTCAACAACACGGGCATATCCATTAATTGAAGAATCTGTTCGTGGAGTCTCAGTGAGTTCGCATCAGGCGTGGAATCTTCGTCTGGTCGAATTTGAAACCATCCCAATGGTTCATGATCAGGAAACGTTTGTTTGTCTTATTAGCCCTCGTCTCGCCTCGGAATACCTACAAAGGTTCAATCTCTCGTCCAGGTACGCGAGATCAACGTTGTCGCCTGCAAACTTCACCTCGAATGCATTCTCAATCACAAACGACTTCTCTGTCCGCGTTCCAAATAAAGCGCCGATGACTTGTTAGTATTTCTCAACCCCAATGAACTCACACCACTCGCTCTTTAGCTTGGACCGCGTGTAATAGTCTGAAATGTTGAGCAGAGGAAGCGGGTGCAGAACCAGCACAGGTTTGGATACCTCGTCTGACATGTCCGTTATCCTTCTTATCGCACTACGGAATGGTAATGGCAACTTGGACAGTCACGTGACAGTCACATGACTTTTAATTTCTTTACATGATGCATCGGCTGCATCCATTGGAATCAAACGAATCAGAGGGCTTCTAATTAGTAAGGACATCACTTTGAGAGACCCTTTGGGTTAGCACAACCAACATGAGCGCTATTCTGAGTGCGGACGACCTGAACGACTTTATATCGCCCGGTGTGGCCTGCATCAAACCTGTTGAGGTTAAGAAAACAAATGACAAAGCAGAAATCTCGATAGACGTTGAGGGCCGGCCCATGGAGGTGTCGATAGATGGCGAAAAGACCGCGTTGGAGCCCGCACAGATCAATCTGTCTGACTGTTTGGCCTGTAGCGGTTGTATTACGTCAGCGGAGAGTGTACTGGTCTCGATGCAGAGCCATAATGAAGTTTTGAGTTCGCTGGAGAAACATCCCGAGAAGGTTTTTGTGGCGTCCATTAGTCACCAGACTCGGACCTCGCTAGCAGCAGCGTACAAGATGAGTGTGGATCAAGTGGATGCCAGGCTTAGGTATCTACTGGTTGATCTACTAGGCTTCAAGTACGTTGTTGGTTTAGAGATTGGAAGAGGCATTGCATTAGAATATGGAGCGCAGGAGATATTAGCCAGGCGAGGCAAGCCAGTTTTGAGCAGCAGTTGTCCTGGATGGACCTGTTATGTTGAAAAAACGCATCCGCATATGATTGACTTTCTTAGTCATGTCAAGAGTCCGCAGCAAATCACCGGACAGCTGGTCAAGGAGCTGATTTCTAAAGAGAGGGGGGTTAACAAGGGCCAGGTATATCATTTGAGTGTCATGCCGTGCTTTGACAAGAAGCTGGAGGCTTCTCGGCCCGAGTTTGGTGGAGAAGAGTATCGAGACGTTGACTGTGTGATTACTACGAAGGAAATCGTGCAACTTTTGATTGAGAAGGGTTTGTCGGTTGACGAGCTGAAGGAATCAGGCGTCTCCGATAGAGAGCTCAGTCCCCGGGGTTGGCCGAGTGAGAACCAGTGGGACTCTCACGCCGGATCTTCGTCTGGAGGCTATTTGCATTTCGTTTTGAGGGAGCTAGAAAGGACGAACGGTAAACCGTGTACGCTTGATGTTGTTTCCGGGAGAAACGCCGATATCGTCGAGTACAACTTGGTTAGCGAGGGGCAAATCGTTGCGCGAGCCGCACAAATCTACGGCTTCAGAAACATTCAGAATCTGGTTCGAAAGCTTAAACCAGCCAAAGGTTTTCGAAAGCGGAGGGAGAAGGAAGAGGTCACGTGGGACTACGTGGAGGTCATGGCGTGCCCAGGGGGATGTATTAATGGTGGCGGACAAATTGGAAAGCCCTCCAACATCGCCGCAAAGGAGTGGAAGGATCTGAACGAGGCGATTTACGATGGCATGACGCAGCACGAGGTTACCAAGGGAAG
The DNA here is from genome assembly GCA_030564385.1 of Blastobotrys robertii. NCBI lineage: Eukaryota > Fungi > Ascomycota > Dipodascomycetes > Dipodascales > Trichomonascaceae > Blastobotrys > Blastobotrys robertii. The sequence continues at coordinate 46,875 of JAJLUQ010000062.1, read as the reverse complement.
CGTGCGTGGGTGGATAGACCAGATATACGGAGCCTTGTACAGGCCGTTTGACTACGCTGAGGGCTCGTCGAGCGTAAAGGACCTTGTGCATGTGGAGTTCCAGGCAGTGAAGGAAACGGTGACAAACGCGGCTATTAGCATTGGAACAAAGTGGTGAGCATCACAGCATCACGAGCGAAGCGAGAGATACGGTTGGACATTATATATTTCTCACCCATTCATCTCACACTTACCGACGAGAGGCCTGGCTCCGAGCGCCAGCTTCTTGAAATAATCATTGCCGGAACTCTACGGACCAGTGGAAGCCGAGACTTTAACGGCTTAGCGATTGACATCGGCCTGCGCGGCTCGTCTCTTCCCGGCAGAACACGGCTAGAACCTTGGCCTATTTCCCAATTAGTTAATGGAAAGCCTTATTGGGAAATAATCTGATAACTGGAATACACTCTACGCCAGAATTGTGCGCTAAGGTTTCACTCACGCTGTGCGCTCTTGGCCCCACATGTTTCAAGATAGCACGGTGCATGGATTACGGCTTGGCACTAGAGATGACATTATCCTATTGATACGCTGGCGAGCAGTTCTTGAGATCCTCGGGAAAAGCTGAAAATAGCGTCCCCGGAGCAGTCAATGTACCCCGCCCCGGCCATCTCTGGATCATCTGTCAGCATGTTTCAGCCCCCGGATGTTCAGGGTAGTGAAACGTACGAGCACATCTCGGCGCCAGCCACCGAACTCACAAGGTGCTGTCCCACCGCTACTGTTCATTAGTATTGTTTCTGAGCCCATCGCTAAGCCGAGGCTTGCAACGGTATCACGTGTACTGAATTGACTCATTGCATGATGAGCGCGTCCGTGGCCGACTCGGGCGCCTCCGCGCTGTCCCGCGTGGGCTTCCCCAATACAATATAACTCAGCGTGCCCAGCCGGGTAACATGTGCTGATAACGGTAAATATCGAAAGACAATGAAAGAGAAGGCGGATTGATGTATTTGTAATCGAGGCTAAACTCGCGCTTAGTAATCTCCCAACTTGGCATTTGTCAGCAGCAATTATGCTACCGGAAGCCGGATAATCCGAGTTGTTGGAGCGCAAAAAGTAATTCCGGTCTCGGTTGTTGGGCTCCCACGATTAACTTCTTATCCACAGACCTTAATTGCCAGGATTGAACAGTTAGCACACAATGTCTGCGCCAGTTGAGATCAAGGACAATGCCGTTATTGTAGTGCTAGGTGCCTCCGGTGATTTGGCAAAGAAGAAGACTGTGAGTAATTCCCCGCTTTCATTAGCAAACTCCAGGCGCCACGTTATGGTGTATCGTGGGCGGTATGGTCAGGAATTGCTCGCTGGGGTTGTACTAACAAGTTCCCCGCCCTTTTCGCCTTATTCAAAAATGGCCTTCTGCCCCCAAAGACTCACATTGTTGGCTATGCCCGAACGCAGATGAACAATGAAGAGTTTCGGGAGCGATTGAGCAGCTACTTCAAGCTGAATGATGACAAGAGCAAGAAGGCCAGCGAAGAGTTTCAACGGATTTCCACCTACGTGTCTGGCCAGTATGATGTTCCCGATGGATTCAAAGCCTTGGATACTTACATTCGAACATTGGAGCAAGGCGCCAGCAACAAGAATCGATTGTTCTACCTAGCGTTGCCACCATCTCAGTTTGGCTCTGTGGCCACCCACCTCAAGAAACAAGTGCACCTGGGCTCTGAGGGTATCACTCGAATCATCATTGAAAAGCCCTTTGGCCACGATCTGGACTCATCGCGAAAGCTACAGGCCGAGATCGGCCCGGTGTGGGTGGAGGACGAGGTTTACCGAATTGATCACTACCTAGGCAAGGAGCTCGTCAAGAACATCCCCACGCTTCGATTCGGCAACCAGTTCATCCGGGCTGCCTGGAACAAGGACAACATCTCTGCCATCAAGATCTCCTTCAAGGAGGCTTTCGGCACCGAGGGCCGAGGCGGCTACTTTGACGAGATTGGCATCATTCGAGATGTGATGCAGAACCATCTGTTCCAAGTGCTCTCGCTGCTGTGTATGGAGGAGCCAAAGAACTTCACCCCGGAGGAGGTTCGAGACGAGAAGGTCAAGCTGCTGCAGGCGATTGCGCCAATCAATGAGAAGTGCGTTGTTCTGGGGCAGTACGACAAGTCTGAGGATGGATCCAAGCCAGCCTACGTCGACGATAAGACGGTGCCAAAGGGTTCCAAGGCTGTCACCTTCGCCGCTATCCAGATCGACATCAAGAACCCACGGTGGGAGGGCGTGCCAGTCATTCTGACCGCCGGAAAGGCCTTGGACGAAGGTAAGGTCGACGTGGTGGTGCAGTTTAAAAAGACTGCGCTGGACGTCGAGCCAACGGAACTGCACATGCGAGTGCAGCCAAAGGAAAATATTTATTTCACTGTCAACACGCGAGTCCCAGGATTCGCCAACGGCAAGTCGGCCGTCTCCCACTTGGACCTCAACTACTCCTCCCGGTTCCCAGACGCTTACATCCCAGAGGCCTACGAGGCGCTTATCCTGGACGCTCTCAAGGGCGACCACGCTAACTTTGTTCGAGACGACGAGTTGGATATCTCGTGGAAGATCTTTACGCCATTCCTGGAGAAGATTGAGGATAAGACCAAGGATCACTTTAGCTTGGAGAAGTACCCTTACGGTTCCTCGGGGCCCGCCTCGCTGGCCGGGTTCATGGCGCACCGGGGCTTCAAGCTCGAGCGGGTTGGTGTCGAGAAACGGATCGCTAATTTGTAACACACAATTGAGTCCACCCCAGGTAGGTAACTTTACGTAACTAGCACATGAAATCGTTACTAGCATATGTCGCACTCCCAAATAGCCACCATGCGTCAATCTTAGACATGCGTGAGGCTCGAGTGGCACAGATGCTTGCTCCCTCACTTCACCCTTCGCACAGTAATTGAATGACATGATTAAGTTGGCGCGGGCTGTGCGCCCGCTGAGGCCGCTGCGTGTAATGCCTTCATACAGGATCAACAGACTGCAGACACATGTCGCGTTTCAGTCCACGCTATCAACCACCTCCGAGGAAGAGATAAGCCTGAAGAAGGAGCAGGAATCGCTCAAGTTTGAAGATGAATCAGAGGTTGCCCAGAACACAGGCATCATCTCCAAGGCCACAGAGGACACGGGCTTGCTGTACTTTTCCGAAATGTATCCACGAATCCTTCGTTACGAGTCTACACGAGCGCTCGCGAAGCTCTATGTCAATGCCACCAAGACTGAAGTCCTCAACTACATCACTAAACATGCTCTACCAGAGGCGTATCCCGTGGAGATCAGCAAGATCATTCCACGACCGAAAGACGGCGGGGCGTTTGTCATTTACAAGATCAGAACAGGCGCTGAACTTAACACAGAGGAAGCGAGCAATGCCATTTCGCAGCACTTCAACCAGCACGGAAACGAATCGTGGTATTGGAATTTGAACCCGCTGACAACGAAAATGGCGGCCTTTCCTGTCAGAGGAACTCCGTGGTTTGAGGATCTCAGGCGTGCAAAGAACAACAAGATTAGGGTATCCTTCCACGGAGAGGATGCGTCACAGGAGGTTCTGTACTCTGTATTGAGGAGGTATGGACCCATTATTGACATTATACCCCCTGCTCCTGGAACTAAAGACGTCCCGAGATCGGCCATTGTGCATTTCAGTCGAGTGGCCTCAGCGGCCACCGCCAGAAACTGTGTCAATGGCTTCTCTGTGAATGGAGACAAGACGGTTTTACACCTCGGATTCGAGCCCATTGACCATAAAAACATCATTAGATCGTGGATGGTTGACCACCCGAGGATCGTGATTCCTATTCTTCTGGCGCTAGCCGCCGCCCTCGCCGTGGTCATCTTTGACCCCATCAGAGTTTGGTCCGTCGAAAAGAAGATTACTGGCAAGTTTATGGCCAGTACTCTGGAGCAATACCCTCTACTCAATTGGATCCGGGGCAAGTTTCACATTGTCATCACCCAGATCCAAAAGTCTATTTCTGGTTCTTTCCTGCGATTGGGATTGTGGAGACAAACTAGCACTGATATTGAAAACTTGTGGGACGAGCGAGTCCAGACAGTCAACACTCTCAGCCAGTGGGTCAAGGAAGGTGTCAGCACCTTTATCGTCGTCCAAGGCCCCAAAGGCAGCGGTAAACAGGAGCTGGTTCTTCAGCACGCGTTGGGCAAGCGAGACAATGTTTTGCGAATCAATTGTGATAACCTCATCAAAGCCGCTGGCTCGGATGCCTCGTTCATCAAGGCGGCGTCTAAAGAACTCGGCTACTTCCCCGTGTTTCCGTGGATGAATGGTATCACACAGTTTTTGGATTTGGCCGTGCAGGGTCTGACTGGACAAAAGACAGGCTTTGCTGAGAGCAAAGATGCCCAATTTAAAGGCATGCTGGCTACCGCTAGCGTCGCTGTGAGTAGACTGGCGTTGGCAAAGAAAGCTGTCAAGTGCCAGAACGATCCCGCCGATAGCAAGGTTGCTTTGGTGAGCGGGGCCACAGTTTCTGAGACCAACCTGTCCGACGAGGCTTACCTGCAGCTGCACCCTGAAGACAAGCCTGTTATTGTTATTGACAACTTTGTGTCTAAAGCTGACGACTCCGGGAACCAGTTTTTGTACACTCAGATTGCTGAGTTTGCCGCCAACTTAATTCAGGCAGATGCCGCTCATGTTATTTTCATCACAGACGATGTTGGATACGAGAAAGTCCTGTCTCCGGCCCTTCCAAACCACCTTCTCAAGATTCTACCAGTGGGCGACGCTAGCACTCAATCTGCAAAGACCTTTGTGCTGCAGCAGCTGAGCAACAGCAAAGACGAGAAGATGGTTGTGCAGGTACCAGGACTGGACGAGGCTCTGAAACCTCTGGGTGGCCGAATGACCGATTTGCAGGCTCTCACTCGACGACTCAAATCCGGGGAAAATCCGATTGCCGCCGTTAAGGACATGATTTCCCAGAGTGGACTTGAGATTGTGCAAATGTACATTATGAAGTCTAGTAGTGACTGGACTGCCGAACAGGCGTGGACATTAATCAAGAAGTTGGCGCACAGTGATGACGGCGTGGTCTACCTCAACGATATCATGCAGGACTTCAACTTCAGCAGCTCCATCAAGGACACTCAGCATGCTCTGCTGGAGCTGGAGCGAAGCGAAATGATTGCCATTCACTCTGAGGGCGGTCGAATGATCTCGCTCAGGGCCGGAAAACCTCTATACCAGGCCGCTTTCCACGCACTTGTGCACAATCAGGATGTTGCTGCCAACTTGGAGCGAAGAAACCTCAAGTTTGGGGTCAAACAAGAGACGAAAAACATCCAGACTTATGAAGAAGAGCTGAGCACACTAGCGAACCTCGCTGGAGCTGGCATCAACTCGTGGGAGATCAAGAGTCGAATCAAGTACCTGTCCGCAAAGCTGCAGGTGAGTCAGACCAAGATTGAAAACTACGAGAAATCGCTGGCACAGTACCAGAAGGTGCTGAATGATGAGGTTGCCCAGCGAAAAGCCAGGCGATAATAATATATAAATTAGTACAGATTAACGCTAGCTAATCCTCTGTGATATTATATCGAGAGCCATACGCCGCCGAATCGTTGGCATATCTTTCTGACTGTAGGTAAGGTTCTTGCCTCGTGCCAAAACCTCGACAGCCTTACAGGTAAAGACACCACAGTCAAATGCATTCTGCTGCTGAGGACATTCGCGACGACCACAGATCTCGTACTGGGTATAGTCGATGGTGAGGTCCCCGTAGAGACGCCTAGTTTCACACTCCATGTACATTCGCAATAGCTCTAGTGCCGGAGATCCGTTGCTGTTCATTGAGTCGTAGAACTCGAACCGCTTGTCTTTATTGTTGATAGCAGCCATGCACCAGTGGGTGTTGTTTCTGTTGATAGGAACAAAAATGTAATCCATCTGTGTGACGTTGACATGTTTCTTCTTGGCCCACCGTTCCACAGACTTGTATCCGGCGGGTTTCTCGAGGTTTGAGAAAAAATGCGTAGAAAATGCAAATGATGAAGGCCCCTGAAACGAGTCGCTTTTTGAACGCTCGCTGACGAGGGTGAGGTAGAAATCGATGACGTTGTCGTTGAGCCACGTTCGGTCAGAGAGAGTTTTCAGGTCAGAATAGGTGATTTCAATTCTGAAGGCAGACACCACCACGCCTCTTCCGCGCTGCGACCAGTACTGTTCCACCTTCTTTCTGTCTTGATCCGAGAGCGGTGTGATGACTTCGACTTCTTCTGTACCCCTGAGCTTGTCAAGTTCTTTCTGGACCTTTTGTTTACGGGCAATGATGTCTTCATAGATCTTTGCACGCTCAGCTCTGGGCAGGTCCTTGAGAGGAAGCGTCTCGTTCCAGCTCTTGACTTGGCGTAGTATTTCGTCATTTTTGCCGGTCTTTCTGTTACCGGTGGACCTGTACGTTAACAGTCCGGACTTGAGCGTGTGCGACAGGCGCCGCGAATCCTCGGGTAGGAACTGCAGGTTGGCTCCAGATGGCTTCGGAGGGACATAGGTACCCGCGAACGAGGAACGTAAGCGGTTGGAGAAGGAGGTCTTTTGCATCTTGCGAGGGTCGGTTTCAAAAGTTAAAAATGTGCCGTATTTCGGTTTGCTGGGCTCTGCCTTGCCCGGCGTGTCCAACTTCTTCTCCAGTCTGAACTCGGGTTTTGCGAGAAACGGGAAGCTCTTCCGCTCTGATTTGGGCAACCGTAGCGGTGTGAATCGCGATTCTCTCATTTCAGGCCTCTCTTCAGCTGGTGGGTCAAGATGTAGCTCGTCCAGCGCCTCAGCCATGTCCCGCTTGACTGGGGAATTGATGTAGGTTCCAGGCATGATGGGTTTGATGTTTATATAGACGGTCTCGTTCGGTTTCCGTCTCTTTACTTGCTTGTCAATAGCAGCACCCGCTATTCCAAACAGACACGCGATGGTGGTTTTAGTGCCTTTGAGCAACCCAGTAACAAGTTTGCGCGAAACGCCTTTGAACCACTGCCAGTCCAACGAGGGCAGGTCGTCTTCGGTCACGAGATCTCGGCTGAAGGCTTCGTCAAAAGAACGTTTCCTGTCCTCCATGATCCGGACAGATCGCGTATCGAGATCCACGTGATCGGACCAAAACAAAATTTCACCGTTGTAAGCTTCACATGCGCGTTGGGTGTAAACAGACGCGATACACTATTCGAGCTTGCCACTATACAACTGTTATCGAACTGGCGGGTTCCTGCTCTAACCTCAAAATCCTATCTATATTCAACATTCGATATGCTATTAGCTGCCCGCGAAGAATGCTAACGTGATACCATAGATCAGGTATTGCCGGCGCTAACGTTCAACAGCCCCGACATCGTATGCACATCACATCTGAGACCTCATCAGATATCTCCAACATACTAACCACTTTAGACTACTAACAATTCGTCTCTATCTGCTCAAACTTCATGCGAAGAAAGTTCCACCGCAGCGCTCAAAAATCTCAGGAAAGTTTGAGCTTGTGCTGTTTGAGCTGAATACCACTGACGAACAGACTCTTTAAAGCCTAAAACTGTGACAGTGATTGAGACCATGGGAGCCACCACCATTGACTCAATTGGTCAATCGAAGCAGATAACTCTAGATCTTGATGCGCACTGATTTGAGTAGGGCACCTTTAAAGTGCCGTCGATTCCTCTCAGTTTCCAGATCATAGACTGCGTGCTCAAACAAATGCCACTAGCACTCTTTCCTCTCGTCTGAATTCCTCCAGTCAATTACCCATTGTCATTTCTCGGGCCTTCCGATAGCCCTCGAAATTCCGGGTGAGTGTTGCTGGGCAACGAACCCTGACCCGATGCGCGCGGAATAACGTTTACTGTGCATAATTTTGCCGAACAGCAGCTCCGTGATTGGGTCCCCTGAGTAGTAATCTCACCATGAAGTACGATTGCTTGGATGAGCCCGTCCAGCGGAGGCGGTCTTCCAGTCTCGTCGGAGCTTTGACCAGGATCAAGCGTGTCGTCAGGAATCTCCGGCACCCACAGGCCACGGCTGAATCGGCGTCCAACGAGATATCTTATTCAGTTTTCAAGCCAGTGGAAGGAATTTCGCAGTACTCGGTCCCCAGAGAGGGTCTGACGAGCATTGGTGGGCCTGATCGCATCTCGCAGACTACTTATAACGACATTGTCCATGAAGTCAACTACGCGATTCAGCAGGGGATCGAGCCAAAGCGTATAGCAGAGGGATCCTCGGGGAGCTATTTCATGTACACTCGAAGGGCCAAGGTGGTTGGAGTGTTCAAGCCGAAAGACGAGGAACCGTATGGGCCCTTGTCGCCGAAATGGACCAAATGGCTGCATCGGAACCTGTTTCCGTGTTTCTTCGGTCGGTCCTGTTTGATCCCAAACAATGGCTACATTTGCGAGGCGGCTGCCAGTCTGCTGGACCGTCAACTACAGACGTTCATCGTCCCGTTCACCGACACGACATATTTCGCATCCACTCAGTTGTACTACTCTTTCTGGGACCGGCTGAAACGAGAGCCTCCCTACAAAGTAGGCTCATTTCAGCTGTTCCTCCATGGCTACACCACGGCCGACGTGTTTCTCAAAAACAACCCGCTCCCGGGCTCGATGGATTATTGTGACCAATACGTTATCGACGGCAGACTCTTTGCATGGACGCCTGAAACCATTCAACAATTTCAGGAGGAGGTCGAGAAACTGGTTATTCTCGACTATATCATGCGAAACACCGACCGGGGGCTAGACAATTGGATGATTAGGCTTACTTTCAACTCCCAGGGTGAACCAAAACTAAACATTGGAGCCATAGACTCGGGGCTGGCCTTCCCGTGGAAACATCCTGACGAGTGGAGATCATATCCGTTTGGCTGGCTCTCTCTGCCTCCATGCATCATGGGCCAGCCGTTCTCAGAAAACTCCAAACGCCATTTTCTGAGCATTCTGACTTCAAAAACCTGGTGGGAAGAGACTTCGCTAGTTCTTAGACACCTGTTTAGCCGGGACACTGAGTTCAAGGAAAGAATGTGGCGACGTCAGCTGGCCGTGATCAAAGGCCAGGCTTTCAACGTGGTGGAGGCTCTCAGATATGGTCTGACACCCCTGGAGCTGGCAAGACGGCAACGAGTTATGATTTGGGATGACGAGATGGAAATTCCATTTGGCGTACAGGACTCAGTTCAGAACGCTATTGATACCTGTATCCATGAGGACGACGCTCCCCTGTTTGAGTCCTATAGAGACGAAGAGAATGATAACGAGATGGACCATTTGGACGAACAGGGGTCCAAGAAAGTCATTGTGGAGAGGCTACAGACGGTTACAAGTAAGCCGCCAGTTTTCACCTGGTGGTGACACTTACCTACTAACAACACTAAAATTCGCATTCCACCAGTACTAACGATTCATGAACACCTCAATACATAGTTACCCATAGCACACACATATAATTAATCTTACAATCACGCTGCGGTCATTCCGCGCTCTGGTGTGAGTCGCAGAGCTGCCACATGGTTTGTCACGTAAAATGTCCAGACGCGACGCGAAACCAACGCGAAATTAAAAAAATGCTCGATGCCGTGACGGACGCCTCCGACTGGAAAGCTACCAAGGCCCCATACCTGTCCTCGCTGGATGAAGCGCTGAGATGCCACATTTGCAAAGAGTTCCTCAACAATCCAGTCATGACGTCATGCTGTCACACGTTTTGCTCAGAATGCATCCGGCGCCAGCTGACGATGGAGAGCAAGTGCCCTAGCTGTCGTGTAAGCATTCAGACAACGACGCTAAGGCGGAATCTAGTGGTGGAAGAGCTTGTCACTCACTTTACGGCAGCCCGCAAGTCGCTGATGGCGCTTGCCATTCCAAATGTTGACCCACCTAAAGCCACTCCGCCAACAAAGCAAGAAGACCAGAACCTCACAGAAGACGAAATCGAAGAGAAGTCAGTGCCTGTAAGCAGCCAGGAAGTGCGGCGGTCCTCTCGGAAACGGGCTGCCGACGACCACGGGTACTGCCCGATTTGCAACAAGTACATGAAAATTGAGGAGATCGAGTCATCACACATCAACGAATGCTTAAGCGTCAGCCCGCCAAAGTCAAATCCCTTCGGCAAGGCTAAGAATCCGCCAACGAAGCTGGCCTCCCTAGCTTACAGTCTTTTCACGGAGGCGAAACTACGAGCTGAGCTAAAGAAGCTTGGTATACCGAATAAAGGCACCAAAAAACAGATGGAAGAGCGACACACGGAGTGGGTCACACTGTGGAATTCAAACTGCGACTCCAGCAATCCAATCTCAAAGCCTGTGTTGCTAGATCGTCTAAACGCATGGGAACGGACCAGGGACAATTCAAAGGCATCGCAGGACAAGCGAGAATTAAAGAACCTGGACGCTGAAGCCTGGCTCAAAGAAAACCAGGTTTCCTTCAGTAGTTTGCTACAACAAGCGCGGGCTAGCTCCAAGCGCCAGAAAGTGGACGATTCGGTGCATACATAGCTTATTTATCTAGCATTAATCATTATGAGGAGCATGTTACAACTCCTTTTCCGTTACTGTCATGGCCACCTCAGCCACAATAGACTCGATAGTGTCGGAAGCGTCAGCGACCAAGGACTCGACAGAGGCAGTCGCCTCAGTGACGAAAGACTCAATAGAAACAGTAGCCTCGGCGACGTACGACTTCAGCTGGACAGTGGCGGTGTCGATTTCGCTGGTTCCCAGGCTTTGAATCCACGATACTGGCGTCTTTAAGGTGTCGGCAGACAAACTGTCCAGCAGCTGTTTCTTAACAATGATTTGAATCACGATTGCAAACAACAGCACCAGTATTAGAGAGAGAACTGTCCAGAAAAATGTCTCTTTGCCCTTGTGAAAAACGCCATTTTCCGGCATTTTCGTCACAACCACAGTGTTGGCCACAGAAGTGGAGGCGAATGCAGTGGCTTTCTTGTTGAATGCCACGGACGTGATGGCGAACGCGTGGACGTTTGGAATCACAATCAGAGTTCTGAAACTAACAGCGGAAGCCACCACAATGGACAGGTCCGAGCCAGCCATGACTACATAGCGCGACCGCGCGTCAAGACATGTGACGGCCTTAATTTTCTTGATTTGCTTTGATCTCAACAGCTCGCCATCGATGTTGAACAGGGCCAGGTACACGCCTTTTCGTCCCTTGACGTTGAGCGCGACGAGGAACGTGCTGCTGCTGAGGAATCGCACTTTGCTGAATGTCTGGTCTTTGTGGGGGCTGGCGATAGTCTTCTTTGAGTTGCCAGTCTTTGCGTCGAGAATGTGGAGCTCCTTGTTGGTGCTGACCGCGAGGAGGGACCCGCTGGGTGAGAAATGCAAGTCGTTAATTTCGGTTTCAAGGTCCTTTCGGTACTTGACCTGCTGCTGGCGGCTAGTGTCGAGCACCGCTAGAGTTCCGTTGGATGAGCCAAGCGCCAAGAGGTTGGCTTCGGGAGAAACCTCAGTGATCTTTTGGTACTCGTCTACATCGCCGTTGTTGAAGATAGCGTGTGTGTCCTGGTGAGGCAAGAATTGGTCCTCGGCTCGAAATATTCGCAAATGATTGTTCTTCTTCTTCTTGATTTGCTCTGTGCCTCGGTTCACGCCGAGGTATATCGTTCGTTCATCGACGGCGAAGCTTGTTGGGTTGTCTTCCGTTATGGGAAGCTCAAAGTCGGTGATGACCGAGATGGTATCGCTGACGTCGGTAGAGGAACCTTCCTTGTCCTTGTCCTCTTCGACCTTAAGCAGGGACTTTGTTAGCTCGCAAGTCTGTATAGCCGGGGGCTGCCGCCGCCGTTAGCCGCCATTCGCGCCTAAGCCACTGTACTGTTTCGTATACTAAACGCCGACGCGTGATCTCACCGAGGCAATAACGCTCCCCGAGCCTACTCACAATCTTGTTCTTAATACCATTCTTTCCCTCGCCTCCACCTCCGCAGACAACCAGCTGTCCATTCTCCAGAAACCTGGAGGCAAACACCGGGTAGCCAACGTTAAGCTCGCTCGAAGGTAGTGTCATGTGGGTTAGTCCCAATCACACCGTTATGCATAATTTAATCTGTGTGCAGTCAAAGCTAGTACGTAAGTAAGCTAACTAAGCTGACTCTTATTATTAGTAAGCAGTCATGTGAATAGGAAATCGCTTGTTTGTGAAGATGAAGCTCGCTTGGGTGTAATTATAGAAATGAATCATCAGTGCAGCATCGCCATTACACAGCCCAACTCTTTTCTCTCCACGCCATGACACGAAGAGAAGCGGGAAGTATTTTGTCAATCCAAAGCCACGTTGTCCATGGCTACGTGGGCAACCGAGCAGCTGTATTTCCGCTACAAGTGCAAGGATGGGACGTTGATGTCCTCAACAGTGTTCAGCTGTCAAACCACACTGGCTATGGAGCCTTCACCGGTACGAGAACAAGCGCCCAGGAGATCGCTGATCTATATAGCGGGCTTCAGGACCGTGGATTCGAGTATGATGCTTTTCTGACTGGCTACGTCCCAGGCGCCGAGGCCGTGGAAGAGGTTGGAAAGATTGGCGCAGATTTGAAGTCGAAGAAACCTGAGCTGGTATGGCTGCTAGATCCTGTCATGGGCGACGAAGGAAAGTTGTACGTATCAGAGGAAGTCTGTGCTGTCTACAAGAAGATTTTGAAGGAGGGAAACGTCGATATCATCACACCCAACGGTTTCGAGGTTGAGCTGTTGACGTCGATCAAGCTGGATTCTCTGGATAGCATCAGGAAAGCGCTGATTGTGCTTCACGAAGAGTACAAAGTCCCGAATGTCGTCATTTCCTCGGTGAGTTTGCCGGATCAAGATGGCTTGATTGCCGTGTGGTCCTCGCCGAACCAGGCCATTGAGCTGAAGTCGGGCGACTTGATCTATGCATTCTACACCAAGTTCCCATTGATTGAGGGCTATTTCACAGGTACAGGTGACCTGTTTGCCTCTCTCATGATTGACAGGTTCTACAGATACGGGGTGCTTTCCACCAGTCTGACAGATGTTTTGGCGATTGTTCATCAAGTTCTCAAGACCACAGCAGCCAGAGCTGAAGAACTTATAAATTCGCTCCCGGCTGACCTGTCGCCAAAGGCCAGAGACAACAGGATAACAAAGGCCAGAGAATTACAGGTCATCAGAGCCAGAAACATTTTGCTGGACCCGCCAGTCTCCTTCTCGACTTTTATTCCACTGTGAGTGTGATGAGAAGTTGCAGTAACACGCAATATTTAGAAAATGACTAGAACCCTGCACTACGTGCGCTACGATCTGTATTACGAGCAATGTAACAGAACAACATTACCTCATCTATACCATCATAAATCATAAACAATAAAAACGAAAGAGCAGGCCAGCTAAGCCGCCCACCAATGTCAAGTCCGCAGAGTGCCGCGCAGTGAGTTCATATCGCGAATAGCCGTCTGGATTGGACCTCTGTCGCCCGTCAGCGCCGTCACCATTGCGTTTGTGTGCTTCTTGACACCCAAGAATGTCTTTGCGATGGTCAAAATTGCGTTTCGTAAACCGTCAGCCAACGGTATGCTCGGGCCTTCCTGCGTCATCTTTGAGTATATCCACAGCATGGCCAGCATCAAAGCTGGAAGCCAGAACAGGAACAACATCTTGTCCTTCAACAGACCCCGTTCCTTGTCCTTCTTCCACTTTAAGTATTCCTCTTCAGTCATTGGCTTGCCTTCGACGAGCTGCAGAACGGGCTCAGCGTGGGCAACCTCAGTCTCGGCCGGCTGGGTGCTGGTCTCGGCCTGCTTGTCGTCCAGAACAGAGGAGCTGTAGTCCACGGTTGGTGCCTGAGGAAATATCTCGTCGTAGCTTGGAGGAAGTTCAGCGGGCTCCGCAGCTGGCTGAGAGGTGGTTGAAGTTTCAGGCTCAGCAGCCGGCGCGATTCTGCCCCTCTCCTGCGACCTGTCTCTGAACAAGTATCTCCATAGTCTTCGATCCTCCATCAGTCCATTATAGCCGTTGATGGCGTTCTCCGCCAGACCAGAAAAGTACTCCGTGATGCCTCGCGACACTCGGTCGGGGTACAACCGTCTAACCAGGCTGGATGCCCGGTTGGCAGTGCTGAAAGAGCCTCGTCGAGAGAGAGTACTAAGCTCCTCATACTGGAAGTACGTCAAGCTCAGGTCCTCTGCCAGGTCCTCGTCAGCAAGATCCAGCACGGTTCTACCCGCGTGAGTCTTTGCAAACAGGTCAGAGCCGTCCTTGATCAGCAGCTCGGCGGTGTCCTGGTGGCCATGGAATACGGCAAAGTGCAGCGGTAAAAAGCCATTCTTGTCCTTCACGTTGGCTCTGGCGCCACGGTCAAGAAGAGCCATCACGAGCTCGTCGAAGCCCAGAGCGCAAGCGAGATGCAGCATGGTCTGGCCCTCTCTGTTGGTCATGTCCCAATCGCCCTTGGGACAGTCGCTGAAACGATCAACAAATTCCAAGCACTGGATGAGACGCGCCTCGAGGGTCGACCGGCTCATACCTCCGTGACCTGCCGCACCCAGTGTTTTCTGAAGCTCCTGGGCGCTGACGTGTGCACTGTCGATAATCCGTTTTGCAATCTCCTTGGCTTCTTCCAGCTTGCCGTTCATCTTGACGCCTACCAGCTGCAGCGCAAGTTCGATTAGCTGGCGATCGCTGTCGTCAATGTATGTGAAAATCTGAGCATCGGAGCCCGGCTGAAGCCCGTCAAAGGTAACCAGGACCGGCCCCGCCACTTGCGCAGGCGGCAGAAAAGCCACGATTGTTGAACTGTTCCAGCAATAAGTGGCCACAGACTTGTTGTCGCCGAACTTGGCCACCAGGCCGTTGGTGAAGTTGGATCCAAGTAACGTGACCTCGAACCCTCCGCGGATAGGACCGGATCCAGGAATAACTTTCTGCACAGTCGGAATAGGCATGTCATTCGTCGTCAGAACCTGCGCCTTGTCCAGAGCCTTCATCAAATTCATGTCGATATCACTCGATTGCGGCGACGTGGCGGCTGTACTGAAACCAGAACCCCACGAACCAGGCGACACGTGGTCCATTGTAATGTTGCTTGCAATAGAGCCCTTCGAGCTGTGCCGTCGTGAAAACAGCGATGGAACTTCGGGTTTCTTTGCTGAAAACGTGACACGCTCCTCGTCGTCAGACTTTTTTCGTTTTCGAGGATTCTCGCTGTCGCTTAGGTCGAGTGCCGGCCGCGCCATGGTGGTAACCATGGCCTTGTGGTCGTCTGTAATCATTACGGGGGACGTGAATCCCCTGGAGACAACTTGTCCAGTGTAGTCTCGCGCTTGGAAGTAGACCCTAAGTTAGTATATTCGTCAGATCATGGATTCCAGTTGTCAGTCTGGAATGCAATGAATTCACTATTTCGCCGTCTTGAAATGCCAATGAATTCACTCTTGCTCGCCGTCCTCGCTCGCCGTCCTCGCTGGCGCTCGTACTCACCTGTAACCACTCTTCTCGTCGTGATGCCTGCAGTAACAGGCCAATCTCAGCGGCAGCTCCAGCTGCCTGCTTGCCACCGTTCCCTCTTCGCTATCGTAGTCAGCCACGGGCCCTAGCTCCACCACTTCCTTGCAATTGTACACGTTCACCTGCTTCACCTTGTCTTCGCTCCAGTGCAACTCCTCCGTGGACGATCTGACCTTCTTCCTTAGTGCTCGCTTCCTCTCTCTGTTGACACAGCCCTTGCACATGCTGATGTTTTTGTAGTTGTCGCCGTCGCAAACGACGATAGTGTCCAGCAGCAGCGTAGAGGGGTTGGGGGCGAACGTCGTCTTGAGCTGCAGCTTTGGCTTTGAAATCGTGTCCGCGGGCAGGTGGACCAGCGTCTCCTCTGGCGGCGGGAACAGGTTCATGACTATGCGTATCTGGGTCTCGACCCGCGACTTGGCGGGTATCTTTTGTATCTCCATTCGGTATTTCATGTCCGACGTGTCCCTCCAGTCCTCAGGGTTAAACTCTGTGATGGCCGTGTGCACAAAGTCTTCGTAGTCTGGTGCCTCCTTGTAGCGCGTGGGCAAGTCGTCCGATTCCTCCTTGACGGGGGGTGAATATTTGTCGGTGGGAGAGTACTTGGACTCGGGCGAGGATTGCTCACTCCATTCCTTGTGGTCCGATATCGACGAAGAAGTCTCTGAGTGGTTGGCGTCCATGGCAAACATGTCCATGTTGAGATGCTCGCTCAGGTCGAAATCGTCATACACCACGGGCATGCTCAGGTATTCGTCGTCGTGCCATTCCGGCTCGCCTAGGTTGTTGATGCGAAGGAATCCTGGCTCCTTCTTGACGGGATGACTGACTTCAATCATCTCTCTCTACGCGGTAGAGCCTCCCTCTGCTACTCTCTTGAAATTAGTCCGTATCTTGTCCTGGCTTGTCGTTATCTCTAGGTAATTTCAAATTTCGTGTAGTCGCTTGTCGTAATAGTCTCCGTGGTCGCGGTTCGCGGTCTGTAGTATCTATTACACCAGCGATTTTTCTGTAACCATTGTCCAGACACCCACAAAAAGCAATTCATTCCATATACTCAGATTTACTCCGGAGCGCGTACTTCTCAGTACCGGCTGCTTCCCCAACAAACGCGCCGCCGAGACACTCCTATATATCTACCGGCTAGGTGGGAGCTTAGATTTGCGCGTTGGGCAGTTTAGCCGGTGACGTACCCGGTAGCGCATCATACGTGGAGCTAGTGTTAACGTGTTCACTAAAACGAGTCCCAGCCACCATAATGTCCTCCATGAACCGCACTGTCCGGCGACAAGGCCTTCTCCGGCGCCGCACCCGCCTATCGCTGTGACATGCAGTGTGATGGCAATACCCAGAATTTAGACCGTTACGCGGTAACAAATTAAGACTGGCAACGTATGTATTTGTAGTGGCTTTCCAGCAGCCGTGCACTAAGCCGTGCGCTGAGCCAAACCTGATTAGTCTGAGCAAAAAACATCACGAGACTTCCTCACGTGGATTAGAGGCCCCTGAGCCACTACAATAAAACCAACAATTCTGAGACATTAACGGCCAACCCTCGCCCTACCCTAACCCCGCCCTAACCCACAGGTGCGGCTGTAAATCGGTTGTGGGTGGAATTGCATAGCGGAAGTGTCACATTCCAGGCACATGGTCATCACATGGCCTCATCACAGTATATGGGTTCGTGTCATCTTTTTGGAGAAGAATAAAGGTGATCGCTGGCAGAATGCGTTGAGCAGAAGAAAGTACGGTTAGTGGCAAAAGATTATGGTAAGGGGATGCGATCCGCCTTATCGATATCGTACTCAAACGGGAGCATTGCATAGAGGCGCAACGGACGATAAGCTATTCACACTGGGGTGCCCACAGGAGGCACAGTGGAAATTATACAATTGCCGTGCATCACGTGATGTACCTATTTCGTCATTAAACGACCGAGTAGAGGTGAGCGCATTGATTTGTAGTCCTTCGATATTGTGTAGTCCCCGAGGGAGGTCGAAGGAGAAGCCTGGTAATTGCTTGGAAAATATCAAGTTCATAATTTTGAGGCCAGAAAATATGTTCCTGGGCGGTCTAGACCTCTGACGGAGTACGCACTATAGCGGGCGAGATAATGATTTGGATAATGAACGGCTGTACGGCTTTAAGGGATGATGGCTTTCCACGCATTTTCTATAGTGCCTGTAATACGCACGTGCCCGCAGCACTGGCTTGATCGTGTTAGGCGGCTTTGCAATGTACGCTTGTACGAAACCGGAAGGACGCGTAGATACCGGTTTCGGCCTACCACTGGATTAAGCTGACCTGATCGCCATCACTAGAGACAGTAAACAACAAACTGTCGTCGTCTCAGTCAATGGTCTAGGCAATAATTGCTACCGGCTAATACCGGCCCGAGTAGCGACACCAGTGACTTGCCGGACAGACCATACAAAACTGTCGCCAGGAGCACAAAGACTTGTTGGGGTTTCCAAACAAAGAATCGAGCAACATGATGGAGAGGGTGATCTTCAGAATGTGATTTCCAGGATTTTAGAGGTCACGTGATTTGTATCTCACGTGATTTATCTCTCACGTGATTTGTAAGCAGGTATCAATTATTGGGGCAGCGCGATCGGTCGTTATGAAGGGCCTTGATGGATACATAGACACGCCGAGGCGGCAGAGAAGGGGTCCACTTCTCTTGGCTGCACTAGCATTATCATTATGGTATGTGTACAGCTACAGCATACCAACACGCATATTTGGCTTGATACACTCTGAGGGCGATAACACGCCCGATAAGGGCCACAGCACCGGGTTTCGACTCAAAAACGTCCTGCATCATAATACGGAGGAGAACCCCACGTTCCATGGACGGCTTGATATCACCAAAGACTGGCTGGCGAGGGCAGAGGTGAGCATACAATCAGGGGAGTTCGTCTGGGATAAGGAGTTGGAAGTAGCCACAGTTCCGCGGGCAATAAGGCGACTAAAGCATAGAGAACCCGAGTTTATCGAGTCTTATTTGGAGTACGCGAGAACGAAATATAAGGCCAATGCGATTGACTTTGAATGGGTGGACGAGACGGTGGCGATGCCAGACGTCACCGACCGCAACACAGTTATGGCCCTGGCGCTCATGTCAGCCAATGCTTATGTGGATATACCCTATACAGGTGACTGGACCAACGTGACCAATCCATGGGAGACTGGGAATGGTATCGGTTGGATGAGCGATGGATTGCGGGGCTATGTGTTTGTGGACGACGACAACACCACGGCCATTGTGGCCATCAAAGGTACTAGTGCTGCTATCTTTGATAACGGTGGTGACACGGCGCCCAATGACAAGATTAACGACAATTTGCTCTTCTCATGCTGTTGCGCGCGAATCAGTTATCTGTGGAACACTGTATGCGATTGCTATACGGGAGATTCCTAT
This sequence comes from Blastobotrys robertii, assembly GCA_030564385.1. Lineage (NCBI taxonomy): Eukaryota > Fungi > Ascomycota > Dipodascomycetes > Dipodascales > Trichomonascaceae > Blastobotrys > Blastobotrys robertii. The sequence goes on along the minus strand of JAJLUQ010000062.1, from coordinate 27,927 downwards.
ACGTGCGATCAGAACTGTTTGGAGGAGAATTTGTACAGAGAGGACAGGTATTACCGGGCGGCACTAAACATTTACAAGAATGTGACTGCGCTATACCCCAACGCGGAGATTTGGACGACTGGACACTCGCTGGGCGGGTCGGTTGGCGCTCTGTTAGCTCGAACATATGGCCTGCCCGCTGTCAGCTTCGAAGCACCAGGCGAACTACTGGCAAGCAAGAGGCTGCACCTGCCGATGGCGCCAGGAGTTCCAATTTGGGACGACCACATTTGGCATTTTGGCCACACGGCTGACCCCATTTATATGGGCGTGTGCAACGGCGCGGGCTCATCTTGCTGGATTGCAGGCTACGCTATGGAGACACAGTGCCACTCAGGAATGCAGTGCTCATATGACGTGGTTGCGGATCTTGGATGGCACATGTCGATAAACAATCATCGGATCCACGTGGTGATTGATGAAGTAATCAAAAAGTACAATACCACGCCACAGTGCGTGGTCCCCCCGCCCTGCAACGATTGCTTCAACTGGAAGTTTGTTTCAGCTGACGACGAACCGGTGACTTCCACCGTTACGAGCACAAGCACAAGCATAAGCACCACTAGCACCTCGACCAGCACAACTGAACCAGCAAAGAAATGCGTGGAATGGACATGGTACGGAAGATGTCTCAAGTACGGAGATCCGGATTCTACGGTCACCACCCATCCACCCAGTCGCCCGCCTAGCAACAGTACAGCCCAGTTGCCGCCGATTACTATTGCGACGGCCACCACTACCCCTGCTACAACCCCGGCCAGTTCCAGTCCCGCTCCGACCTCCGACTGCGCGAAACGGAATTGGTTCTACCAGTGCGTGGAGTACTCGGTAGCCCGGTGATGGATACACGTCGGCGACTGGACACCGAATATGCGACAGTGATAATGGCGCTGGTGCCTAATCACCCCTTAGTGGGGTCAGTGCCCCTGTTACAAGCAACAGTTTTGCATTTTACTGCAGTGTGGTTGGCGTGGAGACCTCGATCGCGCTAGTTTCATGTCACCCGCGGCCTCCGGTAGCGGTTTTTGTTTGGTTAAACCATCTCCATGCGGCCCTGAACTAGCCTAATAAGCACTACAGAATACTAACTTTATTATATTTCACCATGGTAAGCTGCTAACAAGCTCTAGTTTGCCTCATTATTTAACTTTCTTTTGTTGATCCAATTGCATAATCCGTGGTGAAAATTGCGATGGGACTTCCCTGCAGTACCCCATCTTGACTCACTTTGACGTTTCAACTAGCCTTTGTTTAGAAGATCTCTACATATTTGTCAACTTTTCTTCCATCACACTTCTTGCGCTTCCGTCCGTTTTCGCTACTCTCTCGCCGAGAAGGGGAATTAGTGTTGACGCGCAATGACCAAATCACTTGACATACCAATGGCCCATCTGATTCGGGGAGCGTCGCCTATGGGCTGCTGTCGAGGCACGCCCAGTCCTCGAAGAAAGCTTTCCGAGTCAGGTGATGAGGACGACTATGCGCCAGTGAATGGAAAGATTGAGACGCCGCGGCTGCTACACAGGTGGAAGAACCAGCACTCTGTGCTCAGTCTTGCGGCTAGCGACACAAAAATCTATGCCGGAACCGCCTCCGGTGATATTCTTATTTATAACCTCGAGACTTTTGAAAGGGACGGCGTTCTCCAGGGCCACCAGGGCAGCGTCTTCTGCTTGACGTTGACTCCAGATCGAAGATTCCTCTTTTCGGGATCAAGCGACTCCATTGTCAAGGTTTGGGACCTCCAGCAACACACAGAACTCTATACTATTTATTCCGTCTACGACATTGGAGACATTTTTAGCATTGGCTGGAGCGCCGTTCATGAAACGCTATACTTTGGTTCGCAAAACGCTTGCATTCAGTGGATTAAGCTCTACGACAAGGCTACTTACAAGGAGTCCCGGGACGCTTCTAAGTTGCCTTCAGCCAGGTTTGACCGGTTTTTTGATTCAAAGTCTCCGGGACAGCACCTTGTCGAGTATGGACGGCCAATCACCCAAAAACAGGTGTCGGAAAACAAGAGTCATCCCTACGCTCTCGTCGAAGTTCCTCCAACAAACATTCAGCAATATGCCCACTACGGATACGTCTATGCCATGCTCGTTGCAAAGATTAGCGACAAGGACATGCTGATATCTGGTGGTGGTGACGGCTCGGTCAAGATCTGGAATATTTCTGCCACTTGCGGAAAGTTACAACTCGTCAAGTCTTTCGAGTCTCAGAATGGATTGGGTATCCTGTCACTGGCCTATCACGACATCTTCCTCTACTGCGGCCAGTCTGGCGGCGTTGTTACCATGGTTGACCTATCGCTGAACCAGGTCATGCGGGTCGACAAGGAGGGCACTGGCGATGTGACATCTCTTGCGATTCAGAACGATTGCCTATTCAAAGGAACTGAGAATGGCGTCATGAAATGGGACCCTAAGCACTACGTTAGAGGCAAGTGGAAGGCACACGCCGGTCAGACATTATCCTCGATTGTTGTCCAGATGCCCTCTGGCCATAATGCATTGGTGACAGGCGGTAATGATTCATCTGTTGGACTGTGGGATATCAGTGCTTTTGAGTCAGCTGCTACAAAAGAACCCGAGAGTGACCTCAAAAAGAAGGTGATCGCCCTCGACAACATGCATATGATGAAGACTCTGGGCGAGTTTGTTTCCTACAAGACTGTTTCGAGCGACTCCAAGATCTTCATCAATGACTGCCGGAAATGTGCGAGCTATCTGTCAAGCCTACTTATTCATTTTGGTGCAGAGGCGCAGGTGCTGCCTGTGGAGACCGGTGGCAACCCAATCGTGTTTGGCCGCTTCAAAGGCAAACAGTCATCAGATGCAGCGCGAATCCTGTTTTACGGCCACTACGACGTCATCGTTGCAGGCGACCCGGCCAATTGGAACTCAGACCCCTACAAAATGTCTGCCGTAGATGGTTACGTGTACGGGCGTGGCGTGTCAGACAACAAAGGACCTATCCTTGCAGCGGTGTTTGCTGCCGCACAGTTGTTTCAGAACTCGGAGCTTGAGAATGACATTCTATTTTTAATCGAGGGCGAGGAAGAATGCGGCAGCACGGGATTTCACGAGACTATTCGAAAGCACAAGAAGCTAATTGGAGATGTTGACTGGATCTTGCTGAGTAATTCATACTGGCTGGACGACTCTACCCCATGTCTCAACTACGGCCTACGAGGAATTATCAATGCCACGCTCAAGGTGGAGTCTGACAGACCAGACGTGCACTCCGGTGTCGATGGTGGTGTGTTCAGAGAGCCGGCGATTGACATGGTCAGTCTACTGGGCAGTCTTACCTCCAAAGGAAAGATCCTAATTCCTGAGTTTTATGACTCTGTGAGGCCATTGTGTGCGGCTGAGGAAAAACTCTATGACGCCATAGTTGCCAAGCCAGGCTTTGAGGACAAGCGGGAGACATTATTCAAAAAGTGGCGATATCCCTCGCTGACCATTCATCGACTCAACGTTAGTGGTCCCGGCAATTGCACTGTCATTCCCGCTTCTGTCACGGCGTCTATATCCCTGCGAATTGTGCCTGACCAGAAAATCGAGCACATCAAGACTGCTTTGGAGAAGTACTTGAGGGAAGTTTTCTCTGAGCTCGAGTCTCCAGACAACAAGTTTAGCATCATTTTCTCCAACGAAGCCGACCCCTGGATCGGTGACCCAAGCAATGCTGCTTTCGAGATTCTCAGAGAGGCGCTCAAGGAACAGTGGGACGCTGACCCATTGTACATTCGAGAAGGCGGCTCCATCCCCGTCGTGAGATACTTGGAGAAGGCATTCAACGCTCCAGCCGCTCAGCTTCCCTGTGGTCAGAGCAGTGACGGCGCGCATCTTGACAATGAGCGTCTGAGAGTTACCAACTTTTTCAAGACCCGGAACGTGCTGCGGAGTGCTTTCCTCAAGCTCAAGCCGCGAACTAACTTCTAACTTGCATTATATACAAAATAAATAGTTGCATCTCTAGCACAAACGCTGTTTAACCTCGTTTCCTGCCTCATCCTTGTACACCACCGAGAGCTGTGTGATTTTCGGCGTCGAGGGCTGGTCCAATCGCTCAATGGCCGTGTACAAGACGACGACGTCTATTGCTACTGGCCTTGTCACGACTGCTTCCTCGCCAGAGGCAATGTCAATGTGGTGTATCACGCGTTTGTAGCATTTGACCTTGACCTTTCCTTTGAGCACAGCTTCGACGTTGTAGGTCGGCTTCTCGGCCTTTGCATCGGAGCCCACCTCTTCTTCGTGCGATTTGCTGTTTTCCAGTGACTCGACTAGACGATCAATTCCGCCTGGTGGCGCCATAAACGGTCTTGCTGTCCACGACGTCTGCCAGCTTGGAGTGACCGTCAGGCCCATTATACTGGGCTCGGCCGTCCGTACTGTGAGGTCGTATGTATTTGCGCTATCGTTAGGGTCCTCTGGCAGTTGGCGCACTAGTCCCACTATCTTGTGCGCTTGTTCGTCGACTGCGAGTCGGGCCCGTACCCGCTCGTTGCAATCATCAATGAACAGCTTTGGATTGAGCTCAGTCGCCAGGAAGGCTCGTTCGCGAGGGACAGGGTATAGAGGCACGAAGACATGCTCTTCGCAGACCTTTGTTTGATATGAGACGTAACCGAACACCAGTGTGGCGGTTGATGCAAGTAGATAGAATGATGCACGAAAGCTGGGTGCCCATGATTGTTGGCTGCGAAGGTGGGCGTTATGGAGTGATTGAGCAGCGGCTAGCGCCGGGTTTTTGTGGTAGAATTTGGCCTGTGGTAGCCTAGATCTGGCTAGCCGGGCTAACTGGGGCAATCGCAGTTTGCTGTGAAAAATGCCAGGGGGCCTCATATTGTCAATGCAGGACAAGTACTATACGCTACAATAGTACCTGCAGTCCCCCTGGTGACAATACCAGTGGACCGTTGTGCTGATAAGGTGTGGGTGATAAGGTTGGGCGCGATGCCATCACGCACCAGCACATGATGTGCAGCACTATGGAATGAGAACATGGCGAAGAAAGTTTGGTATACATAAAATAACGCGAGTCATAAATAGTCGTAAGTCGTTGCGCCTAGGCGTAGACAAAAGGTACAGTTGAAGTAGTTAGGGTTCTGGTGAGTTCTGAGGTCAGTGAGTAAGCGAGGGGTTGCAGATAATCTTGTTTCGTTTGATGCTCGTTGGCTAATGCTCGATTACTCGGTCCACGTCGTCCAATTGGCCTTTAGTCCGTTCTTTGCGTTTGCGTAGCCACCACCGCCGCCACCGATAACTCTCGTGTACTCAGGCTCGTCATTCTCATCTGCCAGGCCAAATAGCGATACATAGGCCGATTGCGGTCTTTGTCTGATCGTTGACTGCCTGACACCCGCCGACGTCGGCGGAAGCGGCTTCTTCACCGGCGACTGTGACAGGTTAACGATATCCTGGAACGTCCTGGTCTGTGGCTTAGCGGAAGGTGAGGTTACCTCTAGTGCTGGCCGTCCAACGGGGATTGGGTCCATTGGCGTGTTATCAAAGATGTTCATCTGCGTAGGCCAGGACCTCATGGGTCCCTGGCTCTTTTCTGGAGAAGCCTTGTTACCTGGCTCGATGGAAGCCACGTTGGCCCGCTTGGCCATGGCGGCCTGGTCTTTGCCGGAGTAAATAGGCCAGGCATTGCCTCTAGAGCCAATAACGTTCAACTGCTTGAGAACGGTGGCCTGGTCCCAGTTATATCGAACGGACGCAATTTGGTCTCCCTCGAACTGAACAATGTGCAGCAGAACGAATTGAACTTTCTCGTCGGCAACAAAGTTGGTGCTGAGGCCGGGGACGTAGGCGCCAGGGCCATGCACGAACTCGACCAGGGTCTCTGCTTCTAGAACAAGCGACGATGCAGTCTCATGGCTCGAAATCTCCTCCAGCGTCTGTGTCTTGATCTCGAACCCCTCCTTTGCCAGGTGTTCTAGCACGGCCTGTGGGCCATCTAGAAGCACTCCAGAAGTGATGTATGAGATTCGGGCCGTCTCGGTGAGCTGGTCCCGCTGGGGACTCCTCAGGAACTCCAAGTAAACTTCTTTCAGCATGTCAATAAGCGCAGTCCAGTGTCAGTTAGTATGTAGCTGTCGTATTAAATGGCGAGAATGAACGTAAATAAAACTGTAAACAGCGCGTATTTTGTTTTGATGGTCACGTGCAACTTGAAACGTCTAATGCATAGGCAGTGGGTCTGAGTACTACAAGAAGCACAGCACTGCTATCTACACTGTTGCGCAACATTCTGCCTACGCCAGGTATAAACACTGTTCCTGCTGATGTAGAGCTATACGGCTCAAGCCCCAGTTCTTAGTATACCCCTTACGAAGGCACGAGGCGCGTCACAGCTGCATATGGCTAATTGGCGCCAAAATGGTAACTGCGTAAGGCAACCTGGCTGCAGTAGGCAGGCTACCAAGGCCCAATCAGGAACGTTCGTACGTATGCGATATTTAACAGGGCGAGGGTTTAACGGTGTGTCGTGCGGCGTGGGGCTTGAGGCTCAAGCTCATCGAGAACTATAATTAATTAGACATGTGCGTGTCTTAAAGATAGTTTAAGGGGTTCGGTGGGGTATCAGTGAGACTGTCAGGTCTAGAGATAATGAGCAGACATATAACATTCATGTTAGGGAACATGGGATAACCTGGAGAATCTTGGAGAAAAGTTGGGCTATCCCCTAGCGACTGTTGAGTGTAACTTGATTGGTGTACATAGATGGTGAATGAACAATCGGTGCTTGTCTGTAGAGCACCCAATTTGAAGTGACTAGCCGACTGGCTCGATACTCAGCGAACGACTAATCCATAATGCCCGCTGGGCTGGTTCTGGCGGCAAATTACACGGGGTTGTGATACCAAAGCTTTGCTCTCGATATTATCAACTGCATCCAAGTCCGCTTACTGGGCAATCACGCGTAGGCCTTTACCAGGGTTGCTATCGAAAAATCGGCCAGGGTCCTGCATCGCCTGCTGCATGCATATGCTGTCAAAATTTTCATCTTGGGGCCGTGAAACAGAAGGGCAGTAAACGAACACCAGTGGGTATATTTGATTGTGTAGATTCGCTTGTATAGCACTCTTAGCGCCGCGTACCAGTCACGTGGATCCATTCCTATGCTCATCTCGTCAGACGCGACATGGGTATATCGATCATGCTGCAAATCGACACCCTTGGCCGGATATGGTGCGGCATATGAGCGGGTAGCGGGTAGCAGATAAGCATGACGGCTATATAAGACGCGGTTTCCCCGTCAATCTTTATTCCAGTACAGCGCTTACTGACTACCTCACACATTTTGAGCTCATCAAAGCCCATTCTGCTATACCTCGTTACGCAATGCACCGATTCAAGCGAAGAAGCGACCTCCAGACCCAGATCCAGGCTCTGCGACAGAAAATCGAACTCCTCCGACAGGAATGGCACCGGAAGAATAACCAGGTCGAGACCTGGCGAAGGTGCCAGCAGCGAGAAGCCAAACCACAGGGCACTGAGTTCTTCAACAAGATTGTCTCTGCCAACAGGGAACTCGTTGAGACCACAGAGGCCATCAAGACTCTGAATGCAAAGGTTTCCACCATCAACCTGAAACTTCAGTGCCAGGAGTACTCCATCTAGCCCGAGTATCTCACAAGTACGCTCGCCATCACTAACGTTCAGTTCATCTCACTTGTCACCTACGCGCTCCGGCCAGCACCAGGTCACTCTCGCATCTACTCACCTCGCATCATATGCTAGCCACTAGCAACCCACAGCCTTATCCACGCCTAATAGTTAATAGTAATGTCATTCTCAGTCATCGTTCACGCGATTCGCAAGCATGCATTTTCATGAGACCTCAGCGTCGCGCTCAATTGCCCAGTTGAAACCACTTGTTGCTGAACACGTCCACAGCCCAACAGCAATGCTAGCTATGATCCTCTCGAACGACACGCGATTCTCGACGCCGCACGAGCCTCACCCTGTCTAGCCCACGCAAGGTGTAGCATTTCCATCACTTCCTCCATCTCTTTACCGTTCCTTACTCTATAGAACAACTCCATAAGTTACAAGGATCTCATATTTAACAAGCACGCACGCATAGCGCTGCATTGAGCTGCACCTTGCTGATGCGCTGCAGCTGGGGTGAGATCCCCATTGTGATTTTTCCTGTTTATACCGGGGTCCTGGTACGCGGTCAGACCACGATGTCCCTGTCCAAGTACCCGGAGCTCAATGAGTCCTCACGCGAGATTCTGACCACACAGCTCCAGCCACTGGAAATCCGTCTCAACAGCCTCAACAGCCAGATACGGGAGAAGAACCACATGCTAAAGAGACTGAGCAAGGACAGCGACCCAGGATCACAGGTCATCATTGGAATGCTACGGAATGAGATTGCTACTCTGACCGTGACCCATCAGCAGGTCGGCTCGCTGATACGCGACATCCAGAGGCAGTTCAAGATAAAGAGATAGACACCAGCTCTGTACAGATAGTAAATTTGTTATTTAGTTTAATTGGCCGGCCAATTTCATCATCTCGTGTTCAATACCATTCGCGTTAGTTTGTTGTTTCCGGACACGCCGGGTGTCCATTATTGCTCATTGATTATGCATTTAGTTCTCTTCGCGTCACCGCCACGCTAATCATCCGCCCAGTCAAACGACAGACTCATGCTCGAAATCTCCTTCTGAATCCTCTCCATCTCGTCCTTGTCCAGCTCATGGGGCTCCCGCACTGGCTCTTTCAGTTTAGGCTCTGGCGCCGTCCTAGGCCGTCTCATCTCCTCCTTCGGCCTGGACTCACTGGAACCAGACCTGTCCCAGTCCAACACTGGCGCATTCAGCTTCTTTTGTCTGTACTTTTCACGTTCCTGATCAACGCGTTTCTGGTGAAGTTCCTGTGACTGCGAGCTTCGCACCTTGCGCGGCGAGCCATTATGTTTGTACTGTCCGTCATCTCTCCGTCTTGGGCTTCCTTTCAATGGGCTCTTTGATGGGCTGGATGTGGGCGATTCCTCCTCAAATGACAGCCGCTCTGCAAGGTTCTTGGCTTCAGAGGTAAGCTTCACAGGGCTTTTCTTTGGTGTGCTCGGACCTTTTCTCTTGCCTTCTCGCTCCTTGGACTCTCGCTCTTTAAGGTGTCTATTATCTTTGACTGGCTCCTTATCTCTATTGGGCTGGTCTCTAGACGCTGGCTTCACCTCTGCCTCATCTTTTGCCCACTTTGATTTGGACAAATCAGCAGTTGCCCACTTAGACGAAGCAAGACCGCTCATATCGCTATCAGAATCTCCAGTGTTCAGACGCCTCAAATCAACGTCAAGCGGTTGTTTATTTTTCGCAGTGGCTTTTTTACAGTGCCTTGTGAAGGGTCTAGCCGCGCATATGCAGTCACCCCGTCTCGTTCACGCGCATTCTCACGCCCGACGCGTCACAAGGTAACATTGTGAGCCGTAAGAGGTATCGAATTAGAGTTTAACCCGCCGGTGAACATTAGGTCATCGAAATATTCGGAATTTTGTAGTTTTCGGTTGAACCCCCGCTGGTTATGCGTGACAGCACTTCTACGCGATAGTCCTCGCTTTGCTCGGACGTTGCTCGGACAAGTGATTCACACAATATAATAAACTCACTGCCTGCTCGCTGCGCACGCGGCAAGGTGAGGAATGCTAATTAATCCATGCTAGTACTAAGCAACAATAGAGCCCTGGTTCTTCCAATTTTCTTTAATTCCCCGGCGCTTTTGGAGCATCTCCTCCCAGCCCGCATCGTCGTCGTCGTCTTCGTCGTCATTTTCATTCAAGTTTGCCACTTGGTTCATTGTAGACACCCGCTTGGTCTGCTGTGGAGTGATTGTCTGTCGGCGCACTTCCTGGGCGGCCAAGTCCTTAATGGCCGGAATCGAGCTGTACCGGTTGGAGAGAGACTTCTCAGATGGTGTAAACGATCGAATGGACGCTGGTCGACCGAGAGGAACACCGCCTGGCGCAGCGCCCTGGAAGTTAGTCACGTCAAAGCTGCTCCAGTGCTTCTTGAGGTGTCCTTGAGCGAACTGCTGGGGTGCAGGCTGCGGCATCTGTCCGGGCAGTTGACCTGGCACCTGTCCTGGCACCTGTTGCTGCTGAATGTGTTGCATCATTTGCATCTGCATCTGCATCATTTGCTGCAACTGCTGCTGAATCTCATTGTTTGGCTGGGCATTGTATATCGACGATCCCGAGCTATGCGGCTGGCCGTAGATAGAGGCGCCCGAGCCCTGAAGCATGGTCGACGATCGGGCCCCGCTCATTACTGCATTCAGGTTGCCCATGCTCTTTCGTCTAAACTTGGCCTCCTCCTCTCGCGCAATCTCGCCAATGAGACCTCGGTTCATGGGGATCTGCTCGTTGGGGAAAGGAGCCATGCTTCTTCGGTTAACATCGTAGTTGTCCACCCGCAACTCTGGCCGCGACTGCGATCGTAGAGACACAATGTCAGCGGCAGGCTTGTACAGCATGTTTGGCCCCTGGCCAGCAGCAAGCTCCTCCCGCTGGAGATTTGGCTGCGAGGACATGGCCTTAAGCCGGTGTGCTGGGAAACCATGCGCCTTGAGAATTCCCAGTGGAACGTCGTCGTACTCGTCATCGTCATCACCTTCGTCCGCCATGTCCAGCTGGCCAAAGGACTGCGCGGTTCGCAGCCGGGGCTGCGTGTAGGACGACAGCGCCGTCTGCGAGCCCGTCACCTTGGTCATTTTCTGTCTGTACACGGACAAATGGGCGTCCTGCTTCAGTCGCATTCGCACAGACTGTTTCTTGTCATCGGCGTCGTCGTCAAACTTTTGCTTAAACTTTTCCTGTGCCTCGTCAACCTCATCGTCCTCGTCCTGCTCGTCCACGGAACCCCGTCGCGCCTCGGAGTCGCTGTGGTCGAGGGCGCTGAAGGTGCCGCCCTCGATAATGCTCTTTCTGTAGTTGTCAAACTGCGTCTTTGTCATAACCATTCCGGCGCTGGGCGGAGACGTGTGTCGTGGCCGGAACGAGTACGACTGCGGAGAAGCCTGCGGGAGGGGGTTCAGAGGAAGCAGCGTGTCGTCCTCCTCCTGCTCCTCAGGCTCGTCGTAGCGCCAGTTGTTGACCGGCGTGGAGTGCTGCGGAGGCGGAGGTGGCGGCGGCGGCGGAGCAGCACTGGGGTGTGCTGGCTCTCTGGGCAGTTCCCTGTCCATGGACTCAGCGTCTGGAGACTGACGGGTGATGGTGCTGTCGGGCGTCTGGCTGTCGGAGTGCCTGTCCTTGTCGTTAAACACAAGCGTCTTGGAGAAGGTCCTGGAGGTCTTCTTCTTGAGTGACTTACCCAGAGTCCTGACTGGGGACGCGAGTGACTTTTTAAATGAGTTGGTGGGAGATTTGGCTTCAATATAAACTTCCTTCGAGTCATATAGCGCGCCTTCTTGGGCCGGCATCAACGACTCCCCACCTTCCTCGTTGCCATGGTATTCAGTCTTGCCTAGCGGCTTGTAAAACATTGATGGGAACATGTTCTTGACTCTACTCTTTGCCTCAAACAGCGGCTCGTCATCGTCATCGTCTTCCTCCGGCGCCTTAATCTGGCTCTTGTATTCATAAGTCGAGTGCTCGCTCTTTGAAGAGGAAACCTCGCTAGAGCTCGACTTCATCGACTTGATCTGCCGTGGTGGTCGCTCTGTCGACGTCGAGTGTTGCGAAATGCTGCCGGCGCTGGGCGCCACTGTATGCGTCGTGAAGTTGCCCGGGGCTGGCTGGCTGCCCTGGCCACCGGCTGCTTGGTTGATGGCACTGCTCCAATACTGTCTAATCAGACTCAGGTCGTCATCCCCGCTAGGCTCCTTCTCCTTCCCGCTGTCCATGGTCGTACTGCTGGATATAGAACTGGTATAGCTGGGTCCAGACAAGGTACTAGAGGAACTCATTTGAGAGGACTCTGGCTTTCGATGCTGCGGTGTAAAGCTATTCTCTGGTGGGAAAGCGGTAGGCGAGTACCTGGTTGGGTTCGGACTGGGCTGAATAGAACAGTCACTGTCGTCCTCATCCAAATCAGTGATAACGGTAGGCTTATCAAACATATCAAACTCTTCGCCAAATAAGCCCTTCCTTAGATTGTCCACATCTATTGTGGGTAGAAAAGGCGTTGTCTTGTTGGCCACAAATGTGTTTGGGTCAGGAGTAACACCAAATTCTTCGGGTCCTGCGGCGGCCACAACGCCAACAAGCGCACCCTTTTTGTCTGGGCTATTTTCAGGGCTCGGACTCTTTTTGAAGATTTTGAGTGCCATCGCAAATGCCAATGATGATTATTAATGATTCTCTGTTAGTTTTTCGCACAAAATCTTTAATCGAATGCCCTGGTCGGCCCTGGTCCACCCCCAGCCACAAAAAGCAAATCCATCTTGATGATCGTACTCACAATTTCGTTTGTATGCTGGATCGAATGAAGGCAATTAGCCTCTAAAGCAAACACGCCAACCTGTTGAATGTTTAATGAAATCACGTGTTGCTCGTTGTTGGTGGTATATTAGATCTTTCGATGCGTATTGGTGCGATCTGTCCTCTATCGTTATGCTTGTCGACTCGCCCTTTAACGCCAATGCCCTCTAGTTGTCTATGCTGTCTCCGCTTAGCTTTCCTCCGCGACGGCCGCCTAGGTATATAAATTAACTGAAAAAGCAACGAACGAAAAATTCGTGAAACCGCCGCCTGCTTGCATGCAACAGCATGGAAGCTTTGGCCGGGCGTTGGCCGCTGGTTGCTCGCCCAGCCCACAAAGTTTACTGTATCTATTTGTATTCACCAGTATCCTTTCTTACTCTCAGCCTTCTCGCAAACCTCTCACCGCCTACGAGCTGGTCCCAACAGTCGACGGAATCGCGACCAGGGCCCACATAATTGCCTACTTGAGCCACAGCTTCCTCTTTGGCCAGGCCCACATTCTACGCCTCGCATTCTGCACGTGCACGCCACACATACACTTACTGTTACTTCAACAAACCTAAACATGTTGTGCTACAGTGTTCTCGAGGCAATCATGAACCACTGTTATGCGCAGAAGTCACGTGGGGATCGATCGAACCAGCCCTGTAAGTTCCAGCCCTGTAAGTTCTGAGCCAATACAACACAGTAACCAAGGGTAACCAACTATACGGTAGCGTTATTATGTGCTTATGGGTATACTGACCAACTATTCGTATCCCTTTCGTACAGCAACTAATGTCACTAGCGCACCAAGAGAACAAGTCAACTAGTCGTTACTTGCTAGATCAGCTGATCATCCCGCACGTTGTACACGTTAATCGCTCACATCCTCATTCCTTCTTACCCCGCCTATTTCTCCCGCAACCCTCTTTCCAATCTATTCCCATATGTTCAATCCATCGATATGTAACCTCATGTACCTACACCCTGCGGATTGTATGGCCTAGACTCTTATTGTTCGCGCTTGGCACAACCAGCCAATCACGATCCCCAACGCATCCCGGCTCGCAGCTAGGGTAAACGCCGAACCCAGCCCGTGCAGATGCACTCGCAGAAGTATCGCCAATGGAATCTCACGTGTGCGCGTACGACGGAAAGCAGCAAATCAGCGTCCAGCACCCTAACCAACGCTGGCAAAAGCTACCACATTTGTTATACTGCCGTCGGAGTACGCACATGTGGCGCCGTAATTCAATTAGCTGACGCGCGTGCTGCAGGTAAGGAATACATGGTAAGGCTGCCCGCCAGCTCATCACCATGTCACGTGTGGTTCAATACGGGACATTACGTGATGAGTGCATAGAGCATACCAGCTCGCCATACCTGTAAGCACTGGCCAAACTTGCAAATGTTATCCCCGCGCTGTCGACTTGTGGTCATCGCGATGCGCGCGGTTTCGAGTCAGTTTCAAATTTGAATCAATGATTCATAGAGGCAGTGCCAGGAACTATCCCCGTCCGTCCGGGTAGCGGTCCGTCGGTATTCTCAAGCCAGGCGATCAAACGAGCGAGACTGGCTTGATCAGTGTCTGACTGATTTGTGAGGATTGCCGGCTCTTGTCCATTGTACCTGAAACAAGCGAAATTACAATCCGCTTCATTGACATAACACAACTTCACCCGCACATCACACCTCACCACTCCGTGTGGGTACAGCTCTCACGCTACTCTCAACCTGCACTTGCCCTGATTCTGCCTGGTCTTATCCGCAAGTGTTAAACATTGATCCCCGTGAGCCGCACACATAATCCAAATGCAGACGATTATGGTGTCAAGAACCATAAAGCAGGCATGGTATAAGTGAGCTAGCACAGGTTCTGACAATCAAATGAGTCAAGAGGAGAATGCTGAACGACAAACAGGCGATACGCCTGCTGAACATCGATTCCATCATGCGTTACTTCGACAGGTTGAAGCAAAGCGACCGTTTCTCGGAAGTGTTATTGGCATGATTCAACGCGACACTCTAATTTCTCGCTGGTGGAATACCGCTCACAGTCGAATACTGCCATGTACTGACAGGTTGCTGCCGATAATTGCTGATTTGTTTGTCCCTGTTCTGAGCTCAGCCCATGTCGTGCACCCCACCATCAGTTCTGTTCGTGACTTTAAAGTCATGTTGTGGGAAATGTTTACAGGGAGGCCGGGATATGAAGCTGAGACGGATCCGTTTGGCTTTGAGATTCTTCAGGGCATTGTGAACCGTGCAGCCAAGTGTTTTACAGTGGATGGTCCCGACCTCGAATACGCCGAGGGGCAGCTAAGGTTGTTTATGGAAGCAATTGAGTACTTTTACCTGAGAGATGCGCGCAAGTTGTATGGCGAAGAAGAATGGTATGTATTTCGCACCAACGTCGAGATGATTCACAAGAGCCCGTCTCTGTCTTTGATTCGGAAGCGCCGAGTGACCAAACTATGGTTCGCGCCTATCCCTAGGAGTAACAGAGTTCACCTTCTGCTGGATCTCATTCTTGAGCTTGCCGACCACTACAATTGGGTGCCGCTGAGATACCGACAGCCGGCGCCCGCTCCGATACAGCTGTCGGGTGGTGAAGTGTACCGAGGCAATGAGCGAAGGGTCTCTGGGGCATGGGAACCGGCGGCAACACAGAGCGAAGCGCTTGAACACTTGTACCAGATTGTGCGCATGGAGGTCAGAATTGAAATAGAACGGATGGCGTCCGAGTCACGTGGCGAAACAGCGCAGGAGTCTGAGTGGGAATCCGAGGCGAGCGAATTGTCCTCAATATGGTCAACAGACGACGTTTCGACACAGCCCACCTCAGACACCGAGGCGAGTTTAACCGATGTGGACAGCGATATGGAGGAAATGACAGATGACGACACCAGCGTGACCGATGACAGTGACTATGATTTCGCTGGGCAGCATCAACGTCTCGTGAGGCTTGGACAGAGGCTGGCGGATCTCCTGGCGTAGGCAGCAATTGCATAGCATTTTCTATTGATTAGTACAAAATTTTCGTTAAATAAAGCGGGCGGACTGTGCGCTTAGAGGGCGAACAAGAACGACATCAGCGCCATTGGCAGGGCCAGGGCAGTCATCTCAAAGTTGGCGTTGATTGGAACGGCGCCGGCTTTGGAGGTGGAAGTGGCCTGGGCGGCAGTGCTCGAGGCAGAGGCGGTGGCATGGGAGCCCGAGACGGCCGAGGTGATGATACCGGAGGCACCGGACAGGGCCGAAGTGGCGGCTCCAGAGGCACCGCTCAAGGCGCTGTTGAGAATGGAAGCGGCGCCCAATTCCTTAGAGTTGACGTCGGACACGCCCTGGCTGATTAGACTAGCGAGTCGGGAAGAGGCAGCAATGTCGGTCTTTGCTTCGCTGGCCAAGGAGGAGGCTTCGGCCAAGAGGCTGGAGAATTCATTCTGGCCGGCCGACAGCAGCGAGGCGGCCGCAGCAGAGGCCTTGCTCTCAATGGTCTTGCCGGCGTTCTCGGCGGACTGAACGGCGGAGGCGGCGGCTCCGTAGGCGGAGTTGGCATAGCCCAGGGCGGTGCTGATGCCGACACCGGCGTAGGACTCACCAACGCCGATGTATGACCCGACAATGCCGATACCACTCTGGATCTCGCCCCCAGCGGCACTCAACAGGCCTCCTAGGGGATCCTGGGCAGCGGCGACGGCAATAAGGACTGGAAGAACGTTAACTTTCATTGTGCTGTCTAGTGATTGTTAACAAATCTAATTGTTTGAATGTGGAGGATTGTGGAGTGTTTATATATTTGAGACTTCTTGGGGTTAGGGTGCATAGCAATGCCACGCGCGTCTATCTCATTGTGCGTCGAAAAGTGACGAAGCGATATGTATGGAGAACTGAGTGCGTCAGCTCAATGGTCAAGTGCCGTACTTCGTCGCACACTCCGTTTGCTATACACTATGTGCAACACTTGGTCCGTTGTACAACACATTGAGTGTTGTACAACACTAGCGATGTCGCATGCCGGATCGAACCCCTTTGATCACGTTCCATAGCCCCGTTGCCCATCGCCCAGTTTAGATCGGCGCTTGGCATTGAGTTCTAGCGAGAGACCCTACGCGATTTGCCGACATTGCTGTCTCGCGCTGCGTTCAAGCGGGCCGTAGTGGCGGTGTTGGGCAGTGTTACAGCAATCGCGCCAGGGTCATGACTCGCCTATCTGCAAGGCACAAAATTACTTGACCTTGGTTACAAGCTGTGTCACGTGAATGTCGTCATTCCTGGCTAAGCGACCAACATGCCTGAATCATGTCTGAGATTTAAATCTGGCTAATTTTAGAACAAGTCACGTGAGCGTTCTGAGATACGCTTGTTCATCGTAGGTATTCTTGATTACTATTAAATATTATTGACTGCTACGCTCAGCCTGTCATGAACGTCAGGGCGGCCCCGAGTAG
Organism: Blastobotrys robertii; assembly: GCA_030564385.1. Classification (NCBI taxonomy): domain Eukaryota; kingdom Fungi; phylum Ascomycota; class Dipodascomycetes; order Dipodascales; family Trichomonascaceae; genus Blastobotrys; species Blastobotrys robertii. The sequence goes on along the minus strand of JAJLUQ010000062.1, from coordinate 11,002 downwards.
AGACCATAACATCTTGGAGGCAGACGTTTTAGAACCATCTCCCTGAGCAACTTCTGGCGTGCTCGTCGACTTTGGCTGTTGCTTGGACTGGCCATCGATGAAGGTCGAGGACTTTTCCGTGGACTTTTCGGTGGACTGATTTTTAGTGAGAACAGTCTCTGACTTGCTCAGCTTTTCTGGCTCAGTCTCGCTGGGCTTGGCTGCAGTCTCAGGTCGCTTGGGTTCGCCTGTTGCTTCGGTTTCGGTGACAGAGATGGTCGACTTGATTGTGTGCACAACCTCGTCTTCAGCCCAACTGTCTGGTAAAATATCCCTCACAGCGATGTTCATTTGCGAACAGGCACTGCCATCGTTTGGTAGAAGCGTCTGAATAGGCTGGCACATGCCGTTGGCTGCTGGTGTACCGATAATGACACAGAATTGTCCGGGCGGCGAGTTAGAGCCGCCAGAGCCAGAGTTGGGTGAGCCAGAGCCGGAGCCTCCAGGGCCGCCGTTGCCATTTCCACCAACGCCATTGCCTCCAACGCCATTGCCTCCAGAGCCAGGACTAGCGCCTGAACCAGTGTCGCCTGAGTGTCCAGAGCCGGAGCCTGGTGAGCCTGGGCCGGAGCCTGGTGAGCCTGGGCCGGAGCCTGGTGAGCCCGAGCCGGAGCCTGGTGAGCCCGAGCCAGAGCCTGGTGAGCCCGAACCAGAGCCTGGTGAGCCCGAACCAGAGCCTGGTGAGCCCGAACCAGAGCCTGGTGAGCCCGAACCAGAGCCTGGTGAGCCCGAACCAGAGCCTGGTGAGCCCGAACCAGAGCCTGGTGAGCCCGAACCAGAGCCTGGTGAGCCCGAACCAGAGCCTGGTGAGCCCGAACCAGAGCCTGGTGAGCCCGAACCAGAGCCTGGTGAGCCCGAACCAGAGCCTGGTGAGCCCGAACCAGAGCCGGAACCTGGTCCAGATGAACCTGGTCCACCAGAGCCAGAGCCGGGCGAAGCTCCAGAGCCAGGGTTGGAACCTGGACCTGAGCCACCGGAGCCTGGGCCTGAGCCTCCAGATTCTGGAGTAGAGCCGGAGCCAGAGCCCATGTTGCCGGGACCAGTACCAGAACCGGACCCGGACCCGGGTCCATTTCCACTGTTCGAGCCTGGTCCAGACGAGCCTGGTCCACCTGGTGAGCCCGAGCCGGAACCTGAGCCTGGTGAACCTGAGCCCGGGCCGGAGCCTGGAGAACCTGAGCCCGGGCCAGAGCCTGGTGAACCTGAGCCCGAGCCGGAGCCTGGTGAACCTGAGCCCGGGCCGGAGCCTGGTGAACCTGAGCCCGGGCCGGAACCTGAGCCTGGTGAACCTGAACCGGGTCCTGAGCCTGGTGAACCTGAACCGGGTCCCGAGCCACCAGAGCCGGAACCCATACCGTTGTTGTTGCCTGAGCCAGGACCAGTGTTTGGTCTGCTACCTGAGCCGGATCCGGAACCTCCAGAGTTTGGTCCATCGCCAGACCCCTCACCGGGGCCAGAGCCGGAGCCTAAACCACTGCCAGAGTTGGGTCCATTGCCTGGGCTCGGACCTGAATCTGATCCAGAGCCACCTGGCCCCGAGCCTGGTCCCGTACCAGGCCATGTGTAGTTACCACCAGCCATCTTTGGAGCACAAGTGCTTCCAGGTGGACAAGCCCAGTCAGTTGGACAGGCAGCACCTGGCGGACAAGACGAGCAGCAGTGACCGTCTGGGCACGAGGCCGTCATGGTGACAGTCTCTACTGAGCCAGTCGCCTCAACACAAGGCACGCAGTGATGACCGGAACCACAGTCGGCCGCACATGACTCGCCCTCAGAACATGGAACGCACTTCTCACCGGCGGGGCAGACCTCGACGGTCGTCTTGACGGTAGCAGTGGGCAGAAGCCAGGTTCCGCAACACGTGCTTCCAGGGCCGCAAGGCGACGGTGGACAGAACGTGCCACTGCATGGTATGCAAGTATGCTCAGGTCCGCATGGATTGTAAGTCGCGGTTGTAGGCGAGGGTGCCGCGGTGTGCGGCGGGGCCGGCGGAGCTGGCTGACTTGGAGAAGATGAAGCTGGCTTACCAGGGGTGGACGCTGGTGGAGGTACAGCACTGTGAGGAGGATTTGGCTGGACTGGCGTCGAGGCCGGAGAAGAAGCCGCACTGTGAGGCGGTGCTGGACCCTGCGTCGGCGGCGTTGGCGGCGGACCCTGTGGACCAGTGACTGTCACAGTCATTGTACAACCACAGGCGCTACCAGAACCACAAGGACCCATTGGACAGGGCTCCCCCGGTTGGCAGGGTTCGCAGGCCTCGTTCGGCGGGCACATAGTCGTCACACACACACTTTCAGTAGCGCAGGGGCCGCCCGAGCAGGACAGACAGCCGGGAGTGCAAGCCCTACAGGTAGAGCCTGGCGAGCATGATGGCGGTGGCGGTGGTGCCGGGGTGGTTGGCGGTGGGCCCTGTGTGGGAGGCGGTGGCGGAGGCGGCACAGTGTTGCAGGTACTGCCATAACCGCACGGTCCAACATCACAGTTGCAGCCATCGGCACAAGCGGTACAGACCTGGTTAGGTGGACACGTCGTCGTCACGCACATGCTACCAGCGGCGCATGGTCCATTAGTACAGGTCATACAGCCAGGCGAGGACTTACATGTTGATCCCTCGTGACAAGTTGGCGGCGCTGGCGGCGGGCCTTCTGGAGGAACCGTCACGTAAGTCGTATGAACTGGTGGCGGTGACTGAGAAGGCGGTGAGGACACATGATGAGTCTGTACTGGCGGCGGCGGGGACGAGTGGGCGGGCGGTGGTGGAGCCGGAGAGGACCGAACCGGTGGTGAAACGTGAGTGGTGTGCACTGGCGGCGGCGCTGGTTGTGTCGGCGCTGGAGGAGCACAAGTGCTTCCGGTACCACAAGGTGCCATACCACAAGGCTGGCCAGGCGAGCATGGTGTGCAGGCTTGGTTAGGTGGGCAAATGGTCGTCACACACATGCTGCCGGTGGTACACTCGCCGTTGGAGCACATTGCCGAAGGACATCCTGGGGTGCATGGTCGACAAGTAGATCCAGGCTGGCACGTTTTAGTAGACTCAGAGTGCACCGGAGGTGGTGGTGGTGGTGGAGGGGGTGAGGAGGGTGGAGGAGGTGTGGATGCGGGGGGAGGTTGAACAGTGACAGTAGTATTCAAGTGCACTGGTGGTGGCGGTGGTGGCGGTGGAGCAGATGTAGCCGGCGGGACACACTTGCTTCCAGAGCTACAGGCACCAACTGGACGAGGCTCTCCAGGAGCGCAGGGGGTACACGTCTGGCTAGGCGGGCAGGCCGTGGTGACGCACAGGCTGCCAGTCGAGCACTGGTTGTTGGAGCACAGAGCGGTGTCAGCGCCGGAATCGCACAGTCGGCACGTGGAGCCAGGAGGACATCCGCTCGGAGGTGGCCGAGCAGTTGTCACGGGTGGCGGCGGCGGTGGAGCAGTTGTAGCCGGTGGCGGAGGAGGAACACACTTGCTTCCTGCGTCGCATGGACCCATCGGACATGGCTCATCGGCTCCGCAAGACGTACAAGTCTGGCTCGGGGGACAGGCTGTGCTCACACACATACTGCCAGTGGTACACTCATTGTTAGAACAACTGGCCGAGGGGCATCCTGGTGTGCATCCTTTGCACGTAGAACCTGGCTGGCAACCAGATGGAGGCGGCGGAGGCGGCGGGGGAGCGGTGGTCACTGGTGGAGGCGGTGGTGGTGCAGTCGTAGATGGGGCCGGCGGTACGCACTTACTTCCGCCGTCGCAAGGACCCATAGGGCATGGCTCGTCGCTAGCGCAAGCAGTACAGGTCTGGTTTGGTGGACAGGCTGTAGTCACGCACATGCTGCCTGTAGTGCACTCGTTGTTGGAACAGCTAGCGGACGGGCATCCCGGGGTGCACGATTTGCAGGTGTAGCCGGGCTGACATCCGGAAGGAGGTGGCGGCGGAGCAGTAGTGACCGGTGGCGGCGGAGGCGGAGCGGTTGTCGCGGGTGGTGGAGGAGGTACACACTTACTTCCTTGATCACAAGCACCTACTGGACAAGGCTCGCCCGATGCACACGGTGTACAGGTCTGCTCGGGTGGACAGGCGGTAGTAACACACATGCTACCTGTGGAGCACTGGTTGTTGGAACACAGACCGTCATCAGAACCAGGTCCACACACTCTACACGTCGAACCTGGCGGACATCCCGTTGGAGATGGCGGCGGCGGAGGCGGTGGTGTAGTCGTGTTGAAGTGCGTGATTGGCGGTGGAGGTGGGTAGCAGCCGCTGCCAGAAGCGCACGGTCCGACAGGACATGGAGATCCCTCCGGGCATGCACCACATGTTAGCATTGGCGGGCACGCGGTCGTCACGCACATGCTTCCCGTGGAGCATGGTCCCTCAGTGCAAGTAGTGCAATCTGTGGGGTATGCCGTGCATGTTGAGCCTGGCGGGCAGCTAGGCGGCGGAGGAGGCGGAGCTGTGGTTACCGGCGGAGGCGGCGGCGGGGGTGCGGTGGTTGATGGCGGCGGTGGAGGAGCACAAGTCTGGCCCGGTCCACACGGACCTACTTCACAGGGCGAGCCTGTCGCACAGGTGGAGCACGATAGGCCGGTTGGACAAGCTGTGGGGATACACTTACTGCCCGATGGCGCAGGGCCCTCAGTGCAAGTGGTGACACCCCATGGAGCACATTCAGTTGACGTCTGGCCGGGTGGACAAGGTGTAGTTGGAGTGGCACACGTAGCACCCGGTCCACATGGACCAACGTCACAGAGCGAACCAGAAGCGCACGTCGAACAAACCATATTAGTGGGGCAAGCAGTAGGAATGCATTTGCTTCCCGTCTGACAAGGTCCATCAGTACATGTCGTTACACCCCAAGAGGCACAGTCTGTACATGTCTGTCCTGTTGGGCACGGTGTAGTTGGACTGGCACATGTCGCTCCTGGACCACAAGGACCGACGTCGCATGATGATCCAGGCAAGCAAGTTGAACATACCATGTCCGTTGGGCAAGCAGTGGGAATACACTTACTACCAGTCTGACAAGGTCCATCAGTACACGTAGTCACGCCGTATGGTGCACAATCTGTGCAGGTCTGTCCAGTTGGGCACGGTGTAGTTGGCGAGGCACAACTGGCCCCGGGACCGCAAGGACCAACGTCGCAAGGAGCACCTGGAGTACAGGTCGAACAGACCATGTCCGTCGGGCAGGCAGTTGGGATACATTTGCTGCCAGTCTTGCAAGGGCCGTCTGTACAGGTGGTTACACCCCACGAAGCACAATCGGTACAGGTTTGGCCTGTAGGACATGGAGTCGTTGGAGTGGCACACGACGCACCTGGTCCACAAGGACCGACATCACATGGCGATCCAGGCAAGCAAGTTGAACAGACCATGTCTGTCGGGCAAGCTGTAGGGATGCACTTGCTGCCAGGCGGGGCGGGGCCCTCCGTGCACGTTGTAACTCCCCAAGAAGCACAACCTGTGGATGTCTGACCAGTAGGGCAACGTGTAGTAGGGGTAGCACAAGTTGCGCCGGGGCCGCACGGACCGACGTCGCACGATGATCCAGGCAAGCAAGTTGAGCAGACCATATCAGTGGGGCAAGCTGTGGGAATGCACTTGCTTCCTGTCTGACAAGGTCCATCAGTACACGTAGTCACGCCGTACGGTGCACAATCTGTGCAGGTCTGTCCAGTTGGGCATGGAGTAGTTGGCGAGGCACAACTGGCCCCGGGACCGCAAGGACCAACGTCGCAAGGAGCACCTGGAGTACAGGTCGAACAGACCATGTCCGTCGGGCAGGCAGTTGGGATACATTTGCTGCCAGTCTTGCAAGGGCCGTCTGTACAGGTGGTTACACCCCACGAAGCACAATCGGTACAGGTTTGGCCTGTAGGACATGGAGTCGTTGGAGTGGCACACGACGCACCTGGTCCACAAGGACCGACATCACATGGCGATCCAGGCAAGCAAGTTGAACAGACCATGTCTGTCGGGCAAGCTGTAGGGATGCACTTGCTGCCAGGCGGGGCGGGGCCCTCCGTGCACGTTGTAACTCCCCAAGAAGCACAACCTGTGGATGTCTGACCAGTAGGGCAAGGTGTAGTAGGGGTAGCACACGTAGCGCCTGGACCACATGGGCCAACTTCACAGGGGGATCCCGGAGCACAGGTAGAGCAGACCATATCCGTTGGACACGCCGTAGGAATACACTTGCTGCCTGGGGGTGCCGGGCCTTCTGCACAAGTTGTCACGCCCCATGGCGCACAATCAGTAGAGGTCTGACCAGTAGGGCAAGGCGTTGTAGGCGTAGCACACGTAGCGCCTGGACCACATGGGCCAACGTCACAGGTCTCTCCTGATGAGCATTTGGAGCAGACCATATCCGTTGGACATGCCGTAGGAATACATTTGCTGCCTGGCGGGGCAGGACCCTCCGTGCAAGTCGTGACACCCCAAACGGCGCAGTCAGTAGAAGTTTGGCCAGGGGGACAAGGGGTAGTCGGAGTGGCACAAGTGGATCCGGGTCCGCAAGGGCCAACGTCACAGGACTTTCCTTGTGGACAAGAAGAACAGACCAAGCCGGTCGCACAAGCGGTGGGAATGCACTTGCTGCCTGAGGGAGCGGGGCCTTCAGTGCAGGTCGTGACACCCCATGGTTCACAGTTCGTCGAGGTCTGCCCAGGCGGACACGGAGTAGTTGGGTTCGCACACTGGCTGCCCTCACCACAAGGGCCGAAACTGCATTCGCCTCCAGACTCACATTTGGAGCACACTTGGCCAGTAGGGCAAGATATGGGGACACATTTGCTTCCTAGAGAACAGGCGTGGTGAACAGTGCAGGTGGTGATACTCGCAGGACATTTAGCACAGGTTTTGCCAGTGGGACAGACAAAGTTGGTGATACTCGAAGTGGAAAGAGAAACGACAGAGCCCGGCACGGTGTTGGAAATAGTGGTAACAATCTCGGTCGACGTGGTGTCCGTTTTTCGAACCCGGGTTGACTCCGTAATTTCATTGGTCACCGCTTGAGGAGTCTCTAGGACAGTAGTTTCGATAACAGTGACGTCAGTAGAAGGACAGTACGTGGAGTTGAAGGCCTGATCTGGGGGAGGTTGCTCCACATCACCGCCGCCTTCGCCGCTGCCGCCGCTTGAAGACGAAGATGAAGAGTCACCTCCGGCAGCTGGACAGGACGCTGGGTTGTACCCACACCCAGAGACCCATGGCAGGAAAGTGTTCTGCACAATCTGGTCAAAGTGGTCGTCGCTGTGAAACATTGTCGAGTCAGCAAAATTCAATTGTACTTCTCCTTGCTTGTAGGCTGAGTGACACGCACCACAGTTGCCAGCTGTCTCTGCGTTTTCCTCGAGAGCTGTACACTGACAGCTTGAAGCGCCCAAACAGAAGTGAAACTGTGTCATGGCGTTCTCGCAGGCCTTCCAACAATCGTCTTCAACCGCCGCTGTGGTAGGACATATTTGTTGACCGCCGCCCGGTTGCTCCCAGCCAAACGTAGCCCGTGCTGTGTGTAAATTGTGTGCCAACGCTAGCAGGAACAGGTGGTTCGTTGACCGCATCTCAACTGATCCCACACCTTCTCTGCCAGGTCAAAAAAAAAAAAAAAAAAAAAAAAAAAAAAAAGAAAGAAAAAAAAAAGTTTATATACGGTGCACCAAACTGCTCCAATCGTTGAATGTGTATGTGTGTGTGTGCGTGTGTGTATGTGTGTTGTTCCAAGTCGAAGGTATCGAATGGTAACGAATGTGGAGCAGACGTTCAGCGCTTAAGGAAAAGCGTAGACTGGCGATCGCAATAATAAATAGCGCCTAGCGTGGCTCTCTTGTTCCGGCATTGAGCGCGTCGCTTTGATTAATTAAGTGCCAGACAAAGATGGAGTGAGTGCAGTGAGATTGTCGACATGGGACAATGGTTGATGAAATGATGCATCAAACCTAACCCGCAACCCTTACCCGCGTCTAAGCCTCACGCGTTTCTGAAGCTCTTCATGATGCTCAACTGCCTCGCGCTACAGTTACTCGGCTCTACCGAAACTAGCATTAAATTAACGTCATTATAAGGAACGAGAAGAAATCTATATAGGCACTCAGTCGCCTTTTTTACACTAGCATGGCAGCCAGGCCACCAAAGATGGCGAGAGCCAGGCTGGATACGACCTGGCCAGCAGCGCCCACAGCAACCGTAGCCGATGACGACGACTTGTGAGTGGCACTTGCGCTAGCAGCCGCTTCTCCCGTTCCAGACTGTGTACCCGAGGCCTGTCCGGAGGCTTGAGTTTCTGTGGCCTGACCAGAGGCGGGCGTGCCGGTGGCTTCTTCGGAAGCGTGAGTAGCGGAAGCCTGGCCAGATTCGTGACTTCCTGAAGCCTCAGTGGCCGAAGCCTGGCCAGAAGCGTGACTTCCTGAAGCCTCAGTGGCTGAAGCCTGGCCAGAGACCTGACTTCCTGAAGCCTCAGTGGCCGAAGCCTGGCCAGAGGCGTGACTTCCTGAAGCGGTTCCAGAGGCTCCTGGCACTGGCACTGGCACAACACCCGGAGCAGGGCCGGAGGCGGTTGCCGAGCCTCCCGAGGCAGAGCCTGAAGCTGGCGGGGCCACGGAACAGATAGGCGAAACAACGGTGATAGTCTGAGACTCCGAAGTAGACGTGAACGTAGTCAGAGTGGAAGCAACGCTACACTCCGTGCACTGGACGGTAGTGGTGTGGCACACGTCAGAGCACTCAGTCTTTGTGACGGTGACGGGGGTCAAAGTCTGCACCGCCGTTTTTGACGAGCAAGTGCCTGAGCAGCACTCAGTAGCAGTCACTGTGATGACAACTTCCGTAGTTATCGGGCCAGTGCTGTTGCCAGACACGACTGGACCAGTCGCAGCAGGACCGGTGGTGCTGTTGGTGTAGTGGGTGCCCGTGAGGGTACTCAGATGAGTACTGCTGGCCGAAGCACCGCCGGTGGGCACAACGACCACAGTTGGAACGCCAGTGCTAGCGTGTGTGCCATTGGATACCACGACCGACGAGCCGAGAGTAGCGATAGCCGTTGCGCTGTGAGTACCGCTGGAGGTGGCGTGCGTGCTGTTGATGTGAGAGGAGACCGCCGACGAAGCGATCGTGGCTGGAGCAGTGCTGTGATGGCATCCGTTGGTGCATGGGATGGTCTTGACGGTGGTCGTGTACTGAGTAATTGTCGAAACACCGCCCGGGCCAGAGGTGACAGTGGTCGAACAAGGCTCGGTTACGGTGATGGTCTCCACTTCTTGTACCGTGGTGGTGTTGATCGAACTTGCACTGCTAGCGCTGAGCGTCTGTGGAGGAACCACAACGACAGCTGATCCGGTGCCATTGTTGGAGACTGTGTGAGGAGGGTTGACAACGACCGTGGGGAGAGTCGTGGATGTCTCCTCGGTACTGCTGACAGCCGATGGCCCAGCTGTGGCAGTCCAATTGGTAGAGGCAGTAACGGTGGCAACGACAACCGAAGCTGACGCGGCTGAATCAATGATTGACGGTGACAGGCTGATTGTGACGAAGCTGGCGGCAGGCTCCGAAGCTGCGTAGGCAACGGCAGCCATTAAAACAGTGCTCAAAGTCTTCATCCTGGTAGCTGTGCGTGGTTAACACGGTAAGCTTATCTCAATTTATAGTCGCTCTCGGGCCACGCTATAAATAACACCTGCATCATGTGGATTAACGTTAAGACATTAATTAAAGCATTTTGCGGCGCCAGCCCTCTTACCCGCGTCACATCGCGACAGGCGTCTAACCTAGCAATCTTCAGGTTGCAACGCAATTTCCATCTGTTGGTGCTCTCAGATCATTTTCACCAGCAATTGAGCTCACCCAACGCTCTCCTGATCAGTTATGCCATCGCTGGGTCTGTACACGGAATCCAAAAATAACCACGCCAAATTGGACCGGCCGCCGATATTGCGCCAAGGCGTTATGCAGCTTGTCAAATTGCTTAACCACAACATTTTCACGGTACCGCCGACAACGCCGCCGCTGAGTCAGATCCATGGCTCAGTAGCAATATTATACGCCTACAGGTAAACGCGTGCGCCATGTCCCGGCATTAGCCAAGTTATATTTGGGGGTCTGCCCAGTGCGGCTCAGGTCACGTGTTTTAGTGTTTGGAAGGGTTAGTTTTCTGAAGAGCTGCTGCCAAAGTAAAGAGGTGTAACATTAATAAAATATTTTAATTCACTATTATATAAAAGGCCTATCTATATAGGGGGTACAAAGAATGGAATTATTAAAGTTCAAGGTTTAGAAAACCAGCAAGCCCGCAACAGCCATAATAACAACCGAGACACCGGCAGCCAGCTTAGACTGACCGTTGGTCTGCATGACGGACGAAGAAGCAGGCAGGACAGACGGGACTGGAGTAGTGTATAGTGGAGGTGGGCAAGGAGTGGTGGTTGGTGGACAAGGAGTGGTGGTTGGTGGGCATGGAGTAGAGGTAGTGCATGGAGGTGGAGGTGGTGGGCATGGGGTGGTGGTTGGTGGGCATGGAGGAGGTGGGCATGGAGTGCTAGTGGTGGTGCATGGTGGGGGTGGTGGGCACTTAGGGCAAGTCCAGCACTGTGGGTTGTTCCAGTCGTTCTCCTGTTCACACTTTTCGCAACACTCCTGTGGTGGTGGAGGTGGGCACTTGGGACACTGCTTGCACTCTGGCTTGTTCCAAGAGCCATCAAGCTCGCACTGGTCGCAGCAGTCCCCGGTGGGGCGTGGTGGAGGAATAGTGATGTAGCTGGTGACCCAGGTGTAAGACGTAGTCTCGCATGGCTGGACGTTGCCTCCATTACCGCCGTTGCCTCCATTACCGCCGTTGCCTCCGTTGCCGCCATTGCCGCCATTGCCGTTACCACCGTTGCCGCCGTTGCCGCCGTTGCCGCCATTGCCGCCATTGCCGCCGTTACCGTTACCCTTGCCGCCGTTGCCGCCGTTACCGCCATTACCGCCGTTGCCGCCGTTGCCGCC